>JEMP01000149.1:0-42909 GCA_000738655.1 Venturia pyrina ICMP 11032 | reverse complement strand
TAGAATTAAGCTATATCTATATCGTAGCCTAAGGCTAGCGTAGCCGTATAACGTACGTAGCCGCACTTACTACGCCCTAGCGGGGTAAGGCGGCTACGTACGTTATATAATATAGAGGTTATATAATATAATTAATTATTTACTATAATATATCTTTCTAATCCAAATAATGAGATGAATAATACTAGACTATTAAAAAATTATTTAGAGGCGAAAAGTATTAAAAATTATAAAAGCGCTATACGTACCTTCGTAATCGCAGCTTTACGGGCGCTCTATAAAGGCGAAATCGAAAAATATAATGACTAAGAAGTCTAAGTTTATACTAGCTCTTATAATATATTATATCAAAAGAATTAGTCTATTAACTAGATAAATATCCTTAGGGATTTAAAATTATTTTACTCTTTAAAAGTTAAAATCCTAATATTGCGTAGTTATAGACCGTGCTTTTAAGCGATACGTAGCCCTAACCTATGAAAAATATAATAACTAGGAAGTCTTAGTTTACGCCTACTCTTACAATTATTATATAAAAAGAATTAGTCTATTAACTAGATAAATATCCTTAGGGATTTAAAATTTATTTACTTCTAAAACCTAATATTACGTAGTTATAGCCTGTGCTTTTAAGTAATACGTAGCCCTAACCTAGTATTTTCTACCTACTAAGGTCCTACTAAGTACTAGCGCTAAGTTAGTCTATCCGTATTAGTTCTAATACTACGTAAGACGCGTACTTAGCGAAATAGTATACGTAATATAAGTATTATAGGGCTTATTTCTAGCTTTTAGAGAGGGTTATAATTGATAAAATATATAACCTCTCCTAAATTTAGGCTATTTAGCTATCTAGGAATTTCCTAATCTTAGGATCTATCGTATCCCTAACGTAAATATTGCGTATCGTTATATAATAATATACGTATAGTGCACGCGCCTCTATAGAATCCTATAGAAGTACTCTTAGAATTAAAATAAAGTAATAAAGTTATCTACTCCTTTCCTTCTCTTCGTAATAATATTATTATATTCTCGCTAGTACCTTACTAGTACCTTACCTATATACTTAAAACTCCCCTACTCTTACCTTATAATACTATAATAGCTCCTAAGCGCCCTACCCCTAACGCGCTATCGACTCCCCTGCCTAAGCGATCCTAGAAGGTACTAGAGAGGCTTAACTAGGCCTATTACTTACGCTATACGTAGTACGTACTTAAAGATAGTACTACGCTACGTACTAATTATAATAAGAGTAATACTAAGAAGTACTCTTATTACGCTACTATACGCAAGCTATATACGGACGTAAGTACTCGAATATTTCGCGTATTAGTCGCGCCGGCTAATCGAATATAGATTCCTAGTAAGTATATCTCGGTTATTAATAATATCTAGGAGGAGTATAAGCTCCTAGATAGCGACGATATCCTACCTACGCTTATCCTACGCCTCGCCGACGTTAATAAGTAGATACGCGCTTATAAGTAGAAGGCCGAGCGCTACGGCGGTACTACGAAGCTAAAGAGTATACTCTACGTTAGTATTACGATACTTAAGGAAGTAAGTAGTATACGAGCTTCTATAGAGTATATAGTAGACTCCTTCCGCTCGGTCGTATATACCCTACGCGTTACTTACGTAATATAGGTACTAACTATCTTATAGAATAATTAGCTACCTCTAGCTCCTCTAGAGAGTAAGGATAAGGAAGAGGAGGATAAACCTCCTATAGAGGATACTAATAATACTAGGGAGTAAGTAGAGTATAGGTTTAGACCGTATTTCGCCTACGCTATAGGTATATTTAGTATACTTAGAGTATAGGCCTCTTACCTACTTATTAGAGTCTAGAGTAAAGGATAAAAAATCCTTTAGGCCTCGTTAGTCTATAGCTTAATAAAAGGCTACTTCTCGGTTACGAGTCTCTTATAATATAATTATAAATTCTCTATCTTAGCTTTCTAGTTATCGCCGAGCCTACGCTTAGCTAGTAATAAGTAGTAGGTTCTTATTCGTTACTATACCTATTTATTACCCTTTTCCCTTAGGTTCTTTTAGAATCTTAGGGTTTTAGGATTTCTTATTTAGGTAGGCCGTAGCCTCGATTCTCCGCGCCGTAGCTTCTAAGGAAGAGGTTACTAATATTTATTATAGTCCTATAAGGATAGGTATAACGATACTAGTATACTCTTCTTATCCGCTACGCCTACGCTTCTTAGTCTCTTCGAATATACGAATTACTTCTCTAGTATTCTTAATATTCTATTCTAGTTCCTAGGAATTATATTCTAGGCCCTAGTCCTTCTAGCGTATATAATACTATATATATCCTTATCGCTTACTTTTCGTAAGTACCTCTTCTACTTCCTACTCTTCTTCTCCTTTAATGATTTCTAGAGGAGGAAGGATTTCTTATTCGCCTACGCGGCGGTAGTAAGGTTCTAGTAAGGAGATATAGAATACGTTATATATTCTAGTACTACTTAGTATATAGATCCTATATACTTATAGACCTATAGGTTTATCTACTCTAAATAGTCCTATTATACGAGGAGATAGCTTCCTACTTACGCTCTTTAGGCGTAGATTCTTCGTAGAGACTAATACTAAGTTATTCTTATTAAACTTCTTAGGTTAATATTTCTTATTATAGTATTTCGCTTAATTCTCGGATATATCGCGTAGGCGCTACTCTAGCTCCTTTCGTACGATATAAATACGCTAAATTCTTTCTTTTACCTCTAGTACCTCCCCTTTAGAGGTACTATCCCTAGTATTAAACCTTATTTTAGGATTATATCCTAAAATAATATAAAATAGAGATATATCTAGATCGCTTCGATAGCTATTATTATACGCGAACTCTATAATAGGTAGGCGCTTCGCCTACTCTACTTAATACTCTAAGTAGAAAGCTCTTAAATACTCCTATATAGTTTGATTTTATCTTTCTATCTATCTATTAGTCTATAGATAGAAGGCTATACTTAGCTTACGCTTTATCTTCGTATAGTAGTAATATTCTAACTAGAACTCTAAAGTAAATCTAGGATTACGGTTAGAAACTATTCCGTCTAGAAAGCTAAACCTTAAGAATACGTAATCGAGTAGTAGGTCTATCGTCTATATTACGGTTATCGACTTCTTAATAGCAAAATATAAAGCTATTTTTAAGAACCGATCTATAACTACTAAAATCGTATCGTACGCGATACCGTCCCGTATACTTAGCGGTACTCTACTTATAAAGTCTAAGGTAATTTCTTTCTAAGGTGTTTTTAGTACTAGTAATACTTCTATCTTTCTATATAGTAGATATCTTTTTACTTTTGTTTTCTAGTAGATATCGTAGCTTCGTACGTACTCCGCGACGTCGCTATCTATACTTTACTAGTAATATTTACGTTTAAGTAGTTAAGTTATACGTATAGTTCTAAAATACCCCGCGTATAGGTCGTTATAGTTACGCCTTAATAGCTCCTCGCGTACGGCTTATATAGGAGGTATAAATAGCCGATTTTTAAATATAATTAGATTACCCTTAATCTTCTAGTTCTTATTTATCTTCCCGTCGGTAATTCGACGGCGAAGCGACTTACTCTTAGCGCCCCTACGCTAGCTTTTAGTTACTAAACTTTTCGTAGTAGGAGTAAGCTCCTTATAGGCGGATTCTACCGAGAGGGCTAGGATAATATCTATACGGATTACTATTAATTCCTATACGTCTACCTATTCGATTACTAAGAGTCCTTCCTATAGTATTATATATTATAGCTCTATACTAGTTACGCGTATCTACGTCGTATTCTTTTTACTAGATAGAAGTATATTTATAATATCTTTAGTTAGCTTAAGGGCTAACTTCTTAACTAGTATAGGTAGTATTTTATTTATAGCCCTTATACTATTATCGTAGTCCGTACGTCTCGACGGCGTATCGGCGGGGTTTGTCTTTCCCGCACGATACGTAATAATAAAGTTATAAGTAGATAGTAGTATAGCCTACCTAGCTTACCTACTATTTAACTACTTTACTCTAGCGAAACCCGTAAGATTCTAATAATTAGTTAGAACTTTAACTAGGTTCTTACTCCCCTCGAGGTAGTATCGCTAGTATTTAAACGCCGCTACGATAGCGAGGAGCTCTTAGTTATAAGTCTTATAATTACGTTCGGCGTCGACTAGCTTACGAGACTAGTACGCTACGGGTTACTACTACCCGTTATTTTTATTTAACTAGGATAGGATTACTACTATAGTAAAGACTAATATATTAGTCTTAACCCTAATCCTTCTCCTAGGATTAAAATATATTAGTATAGGTACCGTCGTAAAGGCTACGATTAGCTTACGAAAAGCTTTATTAGTATCTACTAGCTATAGAAATAGCCTAGCCTTCTTTCTATTCTAGCTTCCTTTTAGTAATACTATTAGGGGTAGCGTATACTTAGAGTATACTTCTATAAAGCGACGGTAAAAGTTATAAAAGCCTAAAAATAATTATAGCTCTATAAAGGTATAAGGTACTAGCTACTTAGTAATTACTTTTACCTTATAAGGGTCTATCGAGACTCTATTAGTACTTATAACGAACCCTAGGACCTCTACCTTCTAATAAAAGAACTTATATTTCTTTAAGTTATAGTATAAGCCGAAATATATTAGTCTCTCGATTACTTGTCGTATATACCGCGTATATTCCTTATAGGACTACGAATATATTATAATCTTATTAAGATAAATAATATAAGTAGTATCAACTAACTTACTAAGAGCTTTATTAATATAAGCCTAAAAGGTAGTAGGCGTATTAGCTAAACCGAACGGTATTACTAAATACTTAAAGTATCCGTATCGCGTACGAAACGCCGTCTTCTACTTATCGCCTCAACGGATACGGATACGATAATAGGTATTCTTAAGATCTAACTTAGTAAAGTACTTATAGCCTTAGAGCCTATCTAGGATCTCTAAGATTAAAGGAAGTAGATAACGGTTCTTAAGAGTTACCGTATTTAGCCTACGGTAATCGACGTATAAGCGTAGGCTACTATCTAGTTTAGGTACGAATAGGATAGGGGAACTAGTAGTACTAGTACTATCCTAGATCTAACTATTCGCCTTCGCTTCGATAATATATTAACGTAGGATCTCTAGTTCTTTAGCTAATAAAGGATAAATTAGGCTATAAGGTAGAGGAGCCGTTATCTTAATCGTATACTCCGCGCCTTTATTAGGTAAGCTTATAGCACCTTCTTTACTAAAGGCCGCCGTTAGATCTAAGATTTTAGGTAGAAGAACTACTATAGGGTTTATCGTAGGCTCCTTACCGTCGTCTTTATCCGGTAGCGTATATACGATAAATAGGTAAGGACTATCCTTCGCCTCTTCCTAAATATCCTCCTATATAAAGAGAGAAAGTATAGCTATAGTAGAGGACGTATCCTTATCGTACTAGAATCGCTAGGTAAGATCCGCCGTATTATATACGATCTTCTACTTATATAATACTAGTATACCTAGTAGTAGAGGTAGACTAACGTAGTTAATCGTATACGCTACGTATTCTCCCTATCTACGCTATCTATACGAATTAACTACTTCCTAAGCAAATTAATAAGCGCTATAATAATAGCTAATATTTCTATTTCCCTATTTAGGTCTAGATAGAAGCTCTACTAGTACGCTTTATAGTCGTATCTCTAGCGTAAGGCTAGGGTCTATTACGGAAATATCCGTACTAGTATCTAGTAAGGTAGATACCTCTAATTTATTTAATATAGATAAGATCTAACCCTTAACCTTAAGAGTAGGTAGTCTTACTACTAGTTTAAGATATCGCGTCGGCTATCCTTCGCCTTCGCTTCGTAGTTATAGCGACTATCCTTCGTCGTCTACTTCCTAGATCCTCCCCTCTACGACTAGGGAGAGGACCCTCGTCCTTTTCCCTAACTACTACTAGCGTTAGAGTTACGATCTACTAGCGCTACGATAGTAGGACTAGATTCTAGATACTTAGTAGTATAATAGCTATACTTATAGTATCTAAAGTATTTAATATACCTTAGGTCTTAAGCTTTACTTAAGTCGTTCGTATTACCTACGTAACCCCCGCGAGAGGATAATACTCCCCTACTACCTCTTTATCTACCCCTAGGCCTATCCTAGCCCTTAGGCTTCTTAGTATCTTTCGTACTTTCTTCCGTATACTTTCGCTTATTAAAGGAGGATTTTTCGATACGCGTAGCTAGCGAGACTATTACGTCTCGTATAACTAGTATATCTTAGTATTAAAGAATAGTATATCTTATAGACTCGTTAAGCTTAGTCTATAGGTAGGTCCGTCGCTACTCCTACGTATACTCTTCGTTAAGCTAGGTTTCTAGAGAGATAAGATACTAATTAAATTCCTAGGCTAACTACCCTAGCCTTTACCTTACTTCTTCGTTAAGTTATACTATACCGAGCTATCGATTTATAGGGTCCTCGATAAGGTTAAGTAATATATCCTTAAACTACTTCTAAGTATAATCCTCTATAATTCTTATAGAAGCTAGATTCTGCTATATAGTAGCTAGTATCTAATAGAGAAATTAAGCCAATTATATAATTTTAGCTACGTCTCTTTTAAACTTATATAGTATTAGGCGAAACGTATTCTCCGTACTATATATCTACTTATAGTATTCTCTAATACCTTTACTATAGTATTCCTTTAGCTTTTTAGGTTAAAGCTCTACTAGGGGACAACCTTTATTATTACGATCTTTTTAGATATAACGTGCCTATGCGGTATTATTAGTAACTAGGGTTTCAAGAAATTCCTTATGTTCTAGCTTATTAGCTAGTACTATTAGGTTTTAGATAAGAACCTTATTTTCGTATTTAAGGTATTAAAGTTCTTCTACCCTTTTAAGGTACTTATTCCTCTCTATAGTATCTCGTAGCCTCCTTATTAGAGTATTAGTATTAATTTATTTAGGTTCCTCTTATAGGGCTAGTCTTATCTACTCTATAGATAGATCTATACTAAGATCCCTCGTATCCTACGAGTTAGTATTAATATAGCTACCTAGTATTATTATTTTCTAATCTCGGACCTCTTAGAGAGAGAGATTATAAATATAAGAATTAGAAGAAGTATAAGAATAGATTAGTATTAAAGATAATCTCTAAGGTTCCTTCTCCTACGAGGAACCTGCGACCTATATACGTATAGGTTAGGTAATCTATAATTACCTAATCCTCTACCTAAACTCCTTTCCTTAAAGGAATAATCCTAAACCTTATTACAGCTCCGCAAAGGCGAAATCGAAAAATATAACGAGTTAGAAGTCTAAGTTTTTACGGGATCTTTCGATATATTAAACAAAAAGATATATTTGTTAACTAGATAGATATCCTTAATAATTTGAAATCTTTTTACTCTTGAAATCCTAATATTACGTAGTTATAGCCTGTACTTTTACGCGATACGTAGCCCTAACTTATAATTCTTCGGACTAAGGTATCTATATATTCAGCCTATATATCGTACTAGCTACTACGTAGAATTAAGCTATATCTATATCCTAGCCTAAGGCTAGTATAGCCGTATAACGTACGTAGCTATATAACGTATATAGCCCTAGCGTAGCAAGTACGGCTACGTACGTTATATAATATAAAGGTTATATAATATAATTGATTATTTACTATAATATATCTTTTTAATCCAAACAGTAAGATGAATAATACTAGACTACTAAAAATTATTTAGAGGCGAAGAGTATTAAAAATTACAAAAGCGCTATACGTACCTTTATAGTTTTATCCGCGCTCCGTAAAGGCGAAATCAAAAAATATAATAACTAAGAAGTCTAGGTTTACTAGAAAATATTTTAGCATTTGAAATTCTTTTACTCTTAAAATCCTAATATTATATAGTTATAGCCTATGCTTTTAAGTAATATATAGCCCTAACCTAGTATTTTCTACCTAATAAGGTCCTATACTAGCTAAGCTTAGCTTAGTATAGTTCTAATACTATATAAGACGCGTACTTAGCGAAATAGTATACGTAATATAAGTATTATAGGAGAGAAGGTTATAAAATATATAACCTCTCCTAAATTAAGCTACTATATATATAGTTAACTCTACTTCCCGCTTCCTACGCCTCTTAATCCTAAACTAAAATATCTCTTTTTACTTTTAGGTATTACTAAAACGCGAGCGTGTTAAAACCTAAGTAAAGCGCCTCTTTATAAGCCTTCTATCGTATGTTCTACTACTATAATAATACGTTTGTATTCGTTTTACTTAGGCTTAAACTAGATTAGAGTCTTTAGAATATAGGTACCTATAATCTACGTAAGTATATACGCTCGTAAGAAGTTAAATATTATAAACCTCTTTCTTACTATTCTTCCTTACAAGGCTATTCTAGGATAAGGAAGATTGTTTATCTAGACGTAGCTAGAGGCTAACTAACCCTAGAAGTTTAAAAGACTTATTTTAAAAGGAGCGAAGCCCGCGGACAAATAGGACTTTATCTATACTATAGCGTCTTAAAATATCTAGTAATAATATTAAGTAGTTAATTACTAATCCTTAAAAGTACCTTCTCTAAGTAGTAAATTAGCTATAATAGATTTCCTAATTATTATAATGTTATAATAAGCTATAATATAGCTCTTACATATAGTATATACTAAAAACGAAAGTTTCGAAATCTCTAGTCTAACACGTAGCTATAGGGAAGCGTAGGAAGATTATATATTTCTAAAATTCTTTTCCTTTTAACTTCTATCCTTAATAGCTTTCTAGGTATAATAGCTATAGTCTTGAAAAGTATACCATTAGATTCCTCGCGATTTTCTAGTCTAGAAAAATATAAAATCTAATATTATTTTAAAACCTTTCTTTTCCAAGCCCGAGAATTTTTTTTAAACCTAAGATTTCTTATTTATTATAAGTACTATACGTATAAACCCTATAGAATCTAGTCGGCCTTTCTTTGGCCTATCTAGAAACTTAAATATATATATATATCTTATATTTTAGGGTATTCCTAGGACTCCTACGACTCCTAGAGTATTCCTAGAGTATTCCTAGTGTACTTTTCCCGACGTAGTCTTATAATCACTTACCCTAATTTTAATATCTAATATTTAGAGATGTTTATAACAACCTCCCTTAGAGAGAAATAGATTTTGAGTTTTAGGGAGTAGGTTTGTACTATACAAAAAGATAAGGATAAAGCTAATTGTAGCCTAAGGTTAAAGTAAAGTAAGGGCGTACGAGTTTATATTAATAACGACGAAGATAGCAAGAAAAGATTTAACAACTATATTTATTGGCCGTCGAGATAGAGACAATGAGACCTGGCTTCTCTAAGTCGCAATTGATATAATCATTGTCTTGATTATAAGATGAAAATAGCTCCTTCTTTACGCTTCCTAGCTTCTCCACCACCTTCTGCGCAGCCGCTACGGTGATGCCCTTCATAGCGGGGGCGCAAGCGCAGATTAGAGCGGAGTGAATTTCGATTTGTGACCATACAAGAACATTATAGCCAGTCCCTAGTTTTGTTCAGCCAATGGAAAGAAAATGTTCAGATAGGAAACTTACATGATATATCGTGAATGGGATCAGTGTGAAGGAAAACGAGCCAATATGTTCGACTAATGGCTGAGATAATAGTGCTATGACAAGTTAGTAACCTTGCCGGTCTATGTATCATTTTGCCCTTACATAGAGCCACACGAGAATATAGCATAGAGCATCAGTTTCTGGTTACGTGGCAATTGCATCTTCATGACAACCAAGTTTGGAATGATCAGGACGTAAAGATCGGTGATTATGCTGAGTGTTCCATGAAGAATATCGGCAATGCGTCGAGAGTGGCATTTGTACACCTTCGAAGAGAAGACGTCCATAGCAGTCCAAGATGCGGAAGTTGGAACGCAAATAAAAACCAGTGAAAGACCGAACGCCAGGAAGAAGACGATTGTAAATGTGATCGCAACGTAGATAGCCGTTTGCGCAGTGGAGTTGTACGATCGGGCCGTGAGACGGCGATAGAATAGGAGAATCGAGATCTTGGTCAAACATGTCGAGATGTGAAATAAGATCATGCATATCCAGGAGAGCTTGGGACGACTTCAGCAAATATGGCCATACAGGGCGTGTGGTGACAACTCACAAATCCATCCCTTACCCAAGCATTGATGGGCAGATCCCATACATGAAGGTCAAAGCCGGGGCGTTCCACTCCTGGTCAGGTTAATATGAGTGCTTGATATTTCAAGTGTACAGAGTCATGCCTAGAATGGTGAAGCCTGTGAATATGGTGGTAAAGACCTGTGATTGTCAACCTTCCCATTCAGTGAAGTTCAGGCCGATGGGACACATACCCATGCGGCAGTGATGAGTGCATCATCGAGTCCTAGTTTCCCTGCAAAACCAGTAATACGTGAGTAGATGCGGACAAATAAGACCAATGTCGAGAGTGCTAGCAGACATGAAGACAGAGGCACGAGCCAGGTCCGTCGTTCTGGATTGGTGTCGTTTTGCGCTGGCCATGACGTGACTGCGTATAATGGTATAGCATACGGAGTAATGGTCGAGTTGAGGGTGAATCCTTGCGCCATCGTTAGTAAATGAATGTAGACTTGATTTTGAAAGAGAGAGTCTGCGAAAGTATATTCAACAAACACATGAAAATTGTGGATACTGCTGAACTCAAATACCTCAGGACGTTCCTTGAAACTTGGGACTAAATACAGGCCCAGGCGGGGCAAACGGCGAAGACGAAGGGCGTACCTCCGTAACCTTCTCGTCTCAATGGCCAGCGTTTGATCGAATAGCTAGGGCATGCCAAGCGAAAAGTGACAAAGAGATCTCATTGCTTTGTGCACAGTAGAACGTGTTTACGTCTAGAGACTGACATCGTTTCGCGCTGTTCACGGCTCGCCGACACGACCGAGCTGAGGTGCGATCAGACGCAGCAGTACCAGCAGCAAAAAGCAAGGCTTGAACGCGTGAATAGACCATGGAGTACATGTCGTTGATAGGTATTGACCGAGATGCACAATTGCTAGAGGCTCGTCGCGGAATAAAGCTGTCCCTCTGGGAAACATTCGTAGAAAAGAGAAAACTCTTTGCCTTTGCGAATAGACGTCACAACTTGTCTGGCTGAGTCGACCGGCCTGAATTGAGGTTGCTTCAGCTTCTTTGACGCCAATCTGCTCCTGGAAGGCCTGGCGACCAGTGGAAGCGAGGAGCGACCTGGAATGTTGCAGAGCTGCAGAAGAGAGGTATCGAGCAGCGAGGTTCGCGATTTGAATTCGATGAGAGCAGATGGCCGATGGCCGGATATTCTATGGAGCCAAAGCTTTGGCGTAAGAGAGCTGTTACAGCTTCGAGTTGCATCGTGATGTATCCAGTTGGAGATCAGCTCCGCCTGATGACGGCGGGTCTCAGCTGTCCGGATATGCTTTTGTTGCTTTGCTGATGAGATGGACGGGGATGGGGGGGGAGCCAGATGAACAGCCAGATGAACAGCCAGATGAACATATTCAAACCATCTGTCTCTTCTAAGTATTTTCTTCTACATAGTCAGGTGACGCGGTTTTTCACCTTCATCACGCCGCCTTGATCCTCCCAACTCCCGACGACGAGACATGTAGTCACACCCTCCGCGATGTCGTCCGACCCACGGGCGATCATAATCGTCATCCTTGTCGTCTTTTTTCTCCTCATCCCGGAGTCGCCGCCTTCCAGTGTCCTTGGAGGAGGAGGGGACCGCCGACTTGAACAGGCTGTTGCGCAAGAGCTTGCTGCGCTTAAACTTCTGAACCGAACTCGCTACGGCCAATTCGACCCTCCCAACAATCGATGGCTGAACACAACCGGTCTCCAAGAGGAAGATGGTTTTGCTTGGGGTGCGCTCGACGCGGTAAAAGCTAGGGCAAAGGAACAGGCTGATTACGTTCTGGGACGGGAAGAGGCTGAGAAGGCACGCTCGGGGGACACTTCAGCCAGCCTCCCGATATACCACAACATCTCAGGACATGTGCGAGGAACCTGGGTACGGTCACCGATCGAGAGCAAGTTCAAGAGGCCGCAGCTCAATCTCACCGCCCTACTACCCTCAGATGCGCGTGTGCTCCGTCCCTTTGAACGTAACATTACCGGAGCTGGTGGAGACTTGCGTTTCGAGTTTGAAGAAAAGGGAAAGGAGAGGTCATATCATGGCATTCGTGTGCTTGACATGAAAGCGACCGCAGTAATCGCAGATGCGACTTCTGCAGGTGATGGCTGGAGTGTTGTCTTATATGGACACCATTTCCTTGATGCTGGGCATGTTATTCTGACCACTTCGAGCGCCAAATTTGCAGGCATCTTCGCCCTCCCACACTTTGGGCTGAGCGAGAATCTGTTTAGGGCGGGCCAGGAAGCTCTTCAGCCCCAATTAGAAAGAATAATCAAGCTGCAGACTTCGCAAGAACTGGAGACCATCAATCCTTATTCATCTTCCATAGACGGATCATCCGAAAACGTCTACTCTCCTCATTGCGATCTTGTCGCTTATCTTCAGCAACACCCTTTGAAGGCTAGTCAGAAGAGTGGTGCTTCCGTTTCTGTGAAACCATCCATGGTCGAGGACATAGAAAAGGAGCTTCGTTTCCCAGAAGGCCACAAGAACCTTGCTCCTCCGCCTCTAACCATGTCAACCCTGATATTCTCGCCCGATTGTGGCTTCATCATCGAGTCCAAGGGCCAGCCAGAATACGCCCCATCTGAGGGCATCCATCTCAGGGGAGAAAAGCAGGAAGCTTACGTCCGGGCTGGTATCAATTGTACCCTTCTCTTTGGTATCATACTGGCTGGGCAGCTCTACCTTACGTTGTGCCAGATGAAGGAGTCTTCCACACCGTCAACTCGAAGCAGAGTCAGCACATACACGATCGGCCTCTTGTCACTGGGGGATGGCTTTGCAGGCATGTCATTTTTACCCCTCGGCATGCTGATAGATTCGGCCTCGCCAGCTCTGCTCAGCACAGCTTTCATGGCCTTTCTCGGGGTGTGCTTCTTCGACATGAGGTTCTTGCTTGATATATGGACGATTCAGGTACAAGAAAGAGATCGACAGGCCCGTCAGCAAGCACCTGCATCGGCGATCCCTGACGAGCAAACCGCGGATATTCGACAGCAAGTGACGGCCCCTGCGGCTGTGCCAATCATTACAGCAGCAGGTGTAGATTCTCTTCCTCTACCCATCTCATCGCGAGCAGCCCTTGCCTCAGGTGCCTCAGCGGTCTCTCTCACCTTTAACCAAGACGAGCCAGCCGATGAGACTACCCCTGCTGTAACAGGGACTCAACCTACACAAGCGAATGACCCTCGTCGCGAACTCGGCTCTCTCTACGGGAGATTCTACCTCATCCTACTGTGCATCGTGTTCCTCTCCCTCCACGCAACATCGTGGTATCCTATCCTCCGCTCTGTTTACACAAATACTGTTGTCTTCATCTACCTCTCATTCTGGACTCCCCAAATCTACAGAAATGCCTTGAGAAATTGTCGAAAGGCACTACTTTGGAAGTTCATCATTGGACAAAGTGTCCTACGTCTATTGCCAGTTTGGTACTTCTACACCGTAAAGGAGAATGTGATGTGGGGAAAAACTGACAGTCATGCATTTTTGTTTCTGGCGGGATGGGTTTGGTGTCAGGTTTGGGTGTTGGTCGTGCAGGAAGCGCTAGGACCGCGAATTTTTGTGCCAGCCTCATGGGTTCCCCCAGCTTATGATTACCATCCTGTCCTTCGCGAGGACGAAGAGGGGGCTGGTATGCCCATTGGCTTTACCCAAGCTGCTGTTGACGAGAACGCGCCTTCGCCTGTTTCGACAAGATCGATGTTCGACTTGCAAAACAGAGGCAAAGAAGAAGCAAAGGGGAAGTGGACGTCAGATTGTGCCATCTGCATGGGACTTATCGAGGCCCTTGTCGTTCCTCTTGGAGCCAGTGAGGTGGAGGGTACCTCATTTGCAGGAAATCTTTTGGCCAGGAGAATGTACATGGTCACACCCTGCCGTCACATTTTCCACACGAAGTGTCTAGAGAGCGCGATGAGGTATCGATTGCAGTGTCCTATCTGTAGGGAAAGTTTGCCGCCGCTTTGAAAACTCCGAAAACATTGCAGAAATGTGCTTTCACAAGATCCTGTCTTTGCGTCATCCGTCCCCGGGTTGTCTGTAGAAATGATCTCAACCAACGAAAGTTTGATTACGTGTTTAGCATTGATGGCGAAATTGGTGTCCTGACATGAATAGAGCCTCGCGCTAGACAACTTGATATGCTATGCTTTTGGTGGGCAGTGGCTAGTTCCGTTAGATTGAAGATGGAAAATAATTTGGTATTTCATCACCGCTGACTTGACTTTTCTTACGATGTCATGTTCGGAGCCTTGGATTGATTTTCAGTCACTTGTGGATAAATTCAGCCGATTCGGATATTTGTGGTATCCAGTTGAGGGATCTCACAAAAACAGGGTTATGTACTACCAATCCCAAGATCTTATTTTTAGGTAATCTAGTCGTGGAGTTATTCCTTTGTTCCACCCAGAATCTTCAATTCCATTCAATTGTCTGAAGCAATCGTAGCGACGTAGACCACAAGATTCCACGACAAAGATCAAGATACGGCGGCTCCGAAATGCGGTTCAACATTAATTATTCATTATTATAGAATGGAGGTTAGCTAAATGTACATCTAGGAGCCGTTCTTTTTCCAAATTCAACACATCTTCAATTCCTCACATCTATGAGATCTCCCCTCTCACTGGCTCTAAAATCATTCAATCATCAAATTCTGGACAACCGATGTTCAGACCTTTCCAAGCCCCTGCCCCGGCCGTTGCCGCACACTCCTCCCCATCGTACATCCTACATAGCTTTCCAGGGTACGGATCGAGACCTGCCGTATTGCCAGCGATATCGTAGCGTCAGCTTGAGAAGATTATCCCTGACAGTTCACCCAGTTTGGAAAGAGGCAGATAAAGACTTTGTAGCGTTTCAGTGGTTCGTATACAAAGGGGTTGGCGGATCACTTCCAATGGACGAGAAGATGTGGAAGTTGGCATTGGTCAGCGAAGAGGGCGAGTCGAGATGTAGAAGGCTTAGACTGATGTCGTTACCATGAGAGTACAGAGCCTCATGTTGAAGACTATTGCTTTCAGGTAGCGGCGGTCATGATACAGGAAGTTGTGGACCATCCTGTGTCCAGTTGCCGAATAAGAAGTTTTTGGCTTTCAAGCGGCGACAAGGAGTAGCACTGTGGCAAGAGGTGGGTCGAGCTGACAAGATTGAGGCGAAACAATGTTTGAACCTCGAGCAGTCTTTAGCAAGAGGGGTTGAGCAGAAAGTATGCCTTACTTTTGATTCTCGACATCGGCGGGATCAATCGACCATGATGTTCTAGTGTTCTACCAATCTCAAGCTACCAAGCTCAATATTTTTTCTAACATTTCTGCTAGTCCCAAGATATCGATAATTTGGAGGTCTTGCGACATCTATCCTGAGAAAATCCCAGCTGACGACGAAAGTCTGGGGTGCACTTAATTTTGGGAGGGTATAATGATCTGCGCTGGGATCTGTCCATTTAAGCCTGTCGGTGGAAGGGTCTAATCTAACGAACCACGATGTTTAAAGTGGGTGGTTCGAGCGTGCCGTTTGTTTTCCGTCTGGAGGACCGAATGTCTTCAGGGGGCATTTCTCCTTTCTCAGCATCGACACCGCCGATAAACAGATCGTAATGTGACAGCCACGAGATGTACCAGGCAACCATTGACTTTTGTTATTCCAAAGCTGACCGTGTGTACGCAGGCATCTAATTCTTCACTGATGGGTGAGTCGACCGCATACCGGAATAGGCCCTGGGCTCCACTGGAAACGATCGTTTCAAGACTCTTCATCGTCGCCGAACGAAAGCTTCATGGCCTTCGCCTTTTTCTTCTTCGCAGGCTTGTTCTCTTGCTTGTTGCCTAGCCCTGGTCCAGTCCTCGTCTTCGAGGTGTCATAAGAATCGTCATCGTCCTGCCCAACAACCTTGGCGGCCTTTCTCTTCCTTGGGAGGCCTCCACTTTCAGCGACCCTTTGCTTCGAGTTGACGCCGGTAATAGCAGTGTCTTCAGAAGTATTGAGGGCCGATTCAGTTTCACCTTCAGCCTTCTCTTCCAAGGCATCCTTTGCTGCAGCTTCTTCGCCTTTTAACAAAGCTTCGTACTGCTCCTTTGACAAGTTCTGATTGGTATCCTCCAGCACATAGGTTGGCGCATCGTCTTCTTCATCTTTCTTGAGTCGCTTCGAGATAGTCGGCCGTGCAACTGGATTGATTTGGCGATCTGGGTCGTCCACGGATCCTCTGATTTCGCCACGGATTCTTCGCAGGAAGGCGGGCTCGTTCTGCGAATACGAGAGATGTTTTGATTTGAACGACATTCTGGTGCTTGTGAGATGGTTGGGCGACGGTTCTCAAGGAGAAAATGATGGGGAAAGGGTCAAGGGAGTCGGAGGCCTGGCCTGTGCTATTTAGAATACCTTGGCGAGCGAGCGACCCGTCTGGGCTGCTTACATCCAAGTTCACCCTGAGTCCCTGAGCTGGAGGTCGAGTCGACAGTCGACTGCAGGTGTCACTCAATCAAACCCTAATTAAATACCAACCAAGTGACGGGTCAATCCGAGCTCTCATCTATCGTGCATGCGAAACTGAGATCCCGCATAGGAACACACGCACAAATCCAGCACAATTGGACCACGCTTCAGCCGCCTGTCGCTGGGGCCGTCCAAAAGTTGTATCCACACCTGCACACCTCAGGAATACTCGCAGCACACTTCCCAACCAACGCCGCGCATCCCTTTCTACATCGCATCGCCTGCAATTCATGTCCGACCGCAGCGGCGTTTCTGCATATCTTCCCGTCAAGAAGCTCTCGGCCAGCTCTTCGCCTGAGAGAAAGCTCTGCCTTGTCGCTCGTTACCTCCTTGCCTACCACCAGACAAACACCACTACGACGCCCAACCACCATCGAGCCAGATAACGAGCTGTCTTCGTCAAAGGTCTCCCAGGCCGTAACCATCACACACCCTCCAAGGTGGATCCAAACAGTGGGCGGGATAAAGCCCGCCGACGCTCGACGGTGTCGCGGCCAAACCCTCCGACCGTCAACATTCCAGAGACCATTCTGGACGACGTCGAAGCTCCTCCTCCTTCGCAACCTCTCCACGAAAAGTCCCTCATGGGCTTCCTACAATACTTCACCAAGAGTCTTCAAAAGCCGTCTTTACCTCCATCATTTGGCGATGTTTCGCAAAGTGGCAGTCGTTTTTCACCCAGAACTTTGCTGCGGCGGCGGATACGCATAAAAACAATATCGATACCCCTTGCAGTTGTTCTGGTATTCCCATTTGCTGCGATAATACTATTAGTTGTTCTCTTTTTGCGCCACCCAGAGTCGCCAGGGCGCGTGCTGATCCCGTCCGGATCTCCTCCCTCCATACGGTCCGTCATGCCTCTCCACTCTTACTTTGATTGTGCTAATGGTTTTGGCAGGCAAATCAGCAGGAAACATGACAGCGTCTTCACAACAGGCTGTTTGGAGCCTGAACGAGAGGCCAACAAGCCTCGAGCCAATGCAGTCTTTGTGGTCTTAGCCAGGAACAAGGAGTTGGAAGGAGTACTGCAGTCGATCAAATCAATCGAGAGGCATTTCAATCGCTGGTTTCACTACCCGTATGTATTTTTGAACGATGGAGACTTCAATTCCACTTTCAAAGAGACAATTGTCAACTATACCAGCGGCACAGTCGAGTTTGGAAAGATT
Organism: Venturia pyrina ICMP 11032; assembly: GCA_000738655.1. Taxonomy (NCBI): domain Eukaryota; kingdom Fungi; phylum Ascomycota; class Dothideomycetes; order Venturiales; family Venturiaceae; genus Venturia; species Venturia pyrina. The sequence goes on along the minus strand of JEMP01000149.1, from coordinate 25,035 downwards.
GATCCAACAATGTGGGGATATCCTGACTGGGTGGACAAAGAGGTTGCAAGAGAAGGTATCAGGAAGCAAGGCGATGCGGCAATTATGGTCTGTTGGTTGTGATTACATAAGTGGCGGACACTGCTAACGATCACATAGTATGGAGGCATGGAAAGTTATCACCACATGTGCCGTTTCTATTCGGGACATTTCTACAAACATCCTCTTCTCGCCAAGTACAAGTGGTACTGGCGACTTGAACCTGAGATCAAATACTTCTGCGACATTACCTACGATCCATTCATTGAAATGGAGAATAACAACAAGACCTACGGCTTCACCATTGCGGTCAAAGAACTGAAAGAGACAGTACCAAACATATTCCGATACGCGTCGGCTTACATGCGAACCAACAATTTAACCTCAAAGGGTCTATGGGAGATGTTCTTGGAAAAGGATGAGAAGAAAAAGAAGGACAAAAAGTTGCCCAAGAATGATCCTAAATACAAGAAGCCGCTCCCCGAGGAGATCTTGAAGACGGAACCCGGAACTGGCTCGCTGCCGGACATTGACTCTGACGCGATGGAAGGAGAGACGTACAACATGTGTCATTTCTGGAGTAATTTCGAGATTGCACGACTCGACTGGTTCAGGAGTAAGGAGTATAATGACTTTTTTGACATGATGGACCGCAGTGGTGGCTTCTGGATGGAGCGAGTAAGTCTGACGGAGAGAAGAGATCGAGTGACTAGTCTGCTAATAAGTAGCACAGTGGGGTGACGCTCCCATCCATTCTCTCGCTGCTGGCGCCCTCCTCTCTGTCAAGGACGTCCACTACTTCCGAGACTTTGGCTACCGACACACAACTATTCAGCATTGTCCCGCAAACGCACCAGCTCGCCAGCTTCCTCGAACGCCATTCCTGGAAATGACCACACTAGACGAGAAAAAACGTAAGGAGGAAGACGAATACTTTGAGTCGTGGGACAAAGAGCGTGAGAATGGAGTGGGTTGCAGATGTAAATGTGATACAGATATTGTGGATGTGGAAGGCAAAGAGGGCAGTTGTCTAAACGAGTGGGTGGACGTTGCTGGTGGTTGGAGCTCACCATAACGCGATACTCTTCTTTCGGGTGGGAAATCTTCTTGTAGCGTGGTTTCTTTTTGGACTGGTCCCTCCTTTCGGGCATCTGCATAGGCGATGAGGTTTTGAGATTGGGCGACTCGTTTCTAGCAAGAGTTACAGCATATCTTCAGGCCATGATGCATAGCGGCGTTGGGTCTCATGGCGATTGATAAGTGATGAGGTGTCGTACTTATTAAATAGATAATTTTCATGTGAAGGCTGATGGCGATAGTGTTGACACTAGGCACTTGTTTCTTCGCGTCTATGAAAGTGACTTGTGAAGAATCCAACATGGAAGTTACTGACACGAAATCCAGTCCTACAGGGTATCCACCTTGATGGGCTGGCATTCATCATCATCCCTTTACACGTGGTTAATATCATAGAAGATATATTTATCGAATCGGTGTCTTTGGTGGCCATCCAATCACATATGAGCAGAATCACGGCCTCCCCTGGCGCGCAAGTATCAACAACTTGGGACCTCTCCATATGGCAGCAATTCTGGCAATTTTGATTGTTGAGCCCGCCAGGAATGATTCAATAATTATCAATCCCAAATTGAGAGAGTCCGGTCCGAATTGACCTTGGGCCATCATATTCGATGAGGCGGATCATCATATGTGATTGTACCCTTCCGTCTGGAGGTACGATGGTAGCCTCCTCCCCGTTGTGGCTATTGTCGTAAGGCCGTTGCTCTTCCCTTGGACTATGCGTTCATCCCTGCAATAGCTAGCTCGTTGAGGGAGACGGGACTGGAAGTGAAGATTTGAGACAGTTCGACGGCCAGGATGAAGTTTGAGTGTTGGAAGAATGTCCATGGTCGAGTCCGACTATCTCTGGTCGTTTGGATTCCGTTGTGGGAGTGCTGTTATCTTGATAATCGGGGCCCCGGGGGGATGGAGTTGGCAGCTGGAGCGTGACACGTATAGACACAACGCTAAGATACGAGGGCTCCAAGTGGGGTGAATCCAATCCGGTACATGGATGTGACGATACCGACTCATCTACTCCAACAACTTCAACTTGACCTCGCAACAACCTGACCCTCTCAACACTTCAGTTGCTCCCTAGAGACTGATTGGGCACGTACAACATTGTCTCCCCTATAGTTCTCGCAGCCTGCCAGGTAACTTCGTTTCAAGACGCCCCGCAGTCACTGTGCACCTCAAGGCTGCAGTACCAAACGAACACTCAACTTCGGTACGCTCAACCTTAATATCCCACCACCTCTGGCTTTGCTGTGCTTCTCTTCGCTGGGAGAAACTTGGAATCAAATTCTAGCCCGGCTTCTCATATTTTCTTCCATTTGCCATCATTCTCGTGGCAGAAGCTAACATACATCATGGAAGACCATTCGGAAGGCGAGGCTATTTCCGCTGGCGTCTCAGGCAGCTACGAACTCGATTTCCCGACGCCTCAAATTCACCGATCGCTAGAGAATATCCCCTCCCAAGACATGCGGCCTCCACCTCCGTCTCGCTCACCCAGTGAGATCCTATCCTCCTCCGTCGATGATTTCGACATTGTCTCCATTGGTGAGGCTTCCGAAGGGGGTCTACTCTCCGACGATGAAGATGGCCGAACAGAGTCTTTGGCGTCTGTGAGTGGTCGAGATACGCCGGACAATGTCGAAGCATACAGTACAGACCTTGAGGAGTCCGAAGAAGAGCAGGACGACGAGCCAGAGGCTGCTTCGGACCATCGGTCACGGCGCTCTACACTTGTGGATGTATACCCGTCTGTTGACGATAGTGGATACAGTGCACGAACTGTACGACCAGAATACTCGGTCTCTCAGACCCTACCGCACATTGTTTTTGAGAAGGACTCAACTGAATCGCTGGTGCTGTGGGAAGAAAAGCAGAAGCATGTTTTCCAGTCCACGGACGATAAAAACATGATGAGCGAGCTTTCTGTCTACGGCTCCTCTCATGTCGGCTTATCCATGCACCTTACCACCTCCCGGGTCATACCTCACCGGAAAGGACCGTTCCGTTTGATTGTTGCCGCCTACAATGAGCATCTAGTCCATGATGCTGCATTGAATATCCAACAGGCTCTGGAACATGTCGGTATCATCAAGCATCCTATGGGGTTGGTGATTGAACGCTGTCGGGCGGCGTCCCTGGGCAAGGACCGCCGTACCATTCACCTGGATATCGAAGACGTCGGTGTCCTAAAGACTGCTCCAGGGGGGTTAGTTGGACGATCTGGCAAGCACCCCACCCCCGATCTCGCCCTTTTCTTGCATCCTTCACTTGCCCATGTCCCTGCTACAGACGTTGAACAAATGGAAGAGACCTTTGCTCGGACGAGAGATGCGATGATTCGCTGCAAGGTTCCGATAATGGATCTCTCAGAATACCATCCGCTCTTTCAGGCTCAACCAATATCATATCTTTGCCGTCAGAACAGTTTGTATTTGCAAGTCGAGATCGGGCAAAAAACCGAGAAAGCAGTCGTCGAGCAATTACCAGTTGATTTGGATAAATTCCTAGCCATTGATCCGAGGACTCTTGGCCGTCATCTCGCTTGCATTCTACCAAAGTCTGACCCTCGTGAAGGCGCACAGCTTTTCTGGTATCAAAATGTTTCGCTCCAAACCGCAGACCTTGCCTCGCAAATTTGCAACAAAGCCTCAGAAACTATGATGGCTGTTCACGCAACTATCAGCGAGTGGTCAGAGCCAGCGAGGCACAAGCTTGAAAACTTGGCCTCGAACGTGGAGTTCAAGTGGGCATCAGCACTCATTCTCCTTTCGTCCATATTTGTCACGTTCTACCTGCAAGGAGTCTCATTAATTGGAAATACTGCAAACCCGGAAGCCTTGCAACTCTTTTCAACAAATTTGACGCCAACTGCCGCCGTCACTCAAGTGGTGATCGCCACTTCCACTCTTACTTCAACCTCTACACAAGCTTTATCCACCATGCTTGACGATAGAAAGACCCTTAATCTGATCGATGAGCGGATCAAGTTTTGGACTCAGCCAGACCCAGTTCCAAGGCTGTCAAAGATGTACGAGATCAGCACTCTCAGCGAAAACCATGTTATCATGCTCACCACACATCCTGATTTCCCAACTATAGGCAAATTGCAAGTCCAGGTCAGCGTGAGCCGCGGCGCACAATTACTTGGGTCTCAATCTACACGTCTCCCTACTGGATCCTTTGTGGTGAGACTTGAGCCAGGGGAGGCATATGGGGTGGTCAGCATTATGATCAACTGCAGAATAAAGAACGCTCGACACTATCAAGGACTTACTGTTGATCTCGGTTCTCCTTGGCTCAACGCAGAGAAATGGACCAGAGCTGCTGATGTCGTTGCGCACGCCGTACAGGAGGATTTGGCCGCCGCTCACCACAGCGCGCGGGACATCTCCACCCGCATGACGACAAGCCTGCAACAATCTGTCAAGGATCTTACTAAGTTTGGACAGCAGACTAAGCAGCTTGTCGGGCAGACTGGCAAGAATTTTTTACAGATTTCGGCAGAAACGGCAATGGCACCTTGGAAGACCCTCCAGCAGATCCGTCAGACCGTTGGGGCCAAGGAGGTAAGCAAACAGCTTTCCCAGAAGGCCAGTGATGCATCACAGCTTGTTAAATCAATCCAGTCGCGAGCCGGCAAACGTCTGAGGGAACTCGACATCCGGGACATGTTGCCCAACCAGATTAGCCTTCTCCCAGTGAAGGCTTTGGCGAGGGGACAACGAAACGCGAAGGATCTCCTTTGCAAGATCAGGGGCGAAAAGGCTGCCGAAAAGAAGGCCTGTGGCTGTGGTCTGAAGCGCGCACAGGCTTTGAAAGATTCACCGGGTGCTATGTTTGGGCGGAAAGCTGGCAAGCCTTGTCCTAGGTGTGGGAAGAAGTGAGGGATGTTGATGGATAATTGCATTGGGCTGGTAAGGCGTTCCTGGGATAAATGGTAGATACACTGCATGCGCCCCAAGATAAATGATATACGACGCTGGGATGGATCGGTGGATGGGGTTGAGAAGATGAGTGGAGACAAAGGCATTCCCCCTTCCCTTTTCTTCAACCCTAGTTGGATATCCTGGCATCTCTCTGCTTCTTTGTATGCGGTGTCGCTCTGGTATGCGAATTGATCTGGTGCTGTTATGGTAGCATTAATAGATGATGCACAAATGTACTGTGTGTGTATGATCGTTCGTTGTCTTGAAAATTTTCCTCGACTAGTTCTAGCTAGATTGGGATGGTTCATGTACGGCCCGCGGTCCCTCTATCGGCTTAATTCGGACAACAGTCAGATCAGTCCATTGCCGCACTGTCAAATGACTACTGAGGTTGCTATTGTTAGATTCTGCCAATTTCGAAAAGTCAATCGCTTGACACTCGGTTGGCATCGATCTGGTCTCAAAGCTGGAGGTATGTATGCCTTCTATTCAAGCCTTCAAGGTCAAGCAGCGCAGAGGCGTTATTGTAGCGCCCGTTTGAAACAATTGTAGAATAGAGCGGCAACGCCTCCGGCCGCCCGGCTTCAAGTTTTAATTTCATATGGTCTCTCGTCATTCTTCCATCAAGGGACTTTCCAAAAATCAGCTTGCACTCTCATGGCACTCAAACCGAACATTACATCTTGCTCCTTGTTCTCTGACGATCAGATCAACTCTGGTCACTCTTCCCCTGTTGGTTCTGTCTAGCTTTGGTACGGTGACGAAGAGCATGACTGGGACAATTCTGTGCACTCGAGATCATGGGCATTGGTGGTTGGTGCATGTGAGATTTACAAGACATAAGTCCAGCATGTTAATTCTTCTCGTGGTCAAGTAACGGCATGCATTTACACAGTATATTCGCGCGATAGGGTCGGGCGATCAATTTGTCCATCTAACTGCCCATATCTCTCTCCATTCTTGGTGGCAAACATGATTTTGTCAGGATTGGGAGATCATCCGCAAGACTTGGGGAAGGATGCAAATCAAAGGCGTAGAATATAATATCTCTAGTGTGATGGTCTCTCGCGTACCCGAGGTCTTGCCCTCGCCGCTATGTTTAGCTGTGGAGTTATGTATCACATTGTCGTTATTTTGACCTTTGCTGCCACTCCTCCATCGTAAATGTGACTGAGAGTGATGGATCGGCTCTAATAGTCCGTTCAGGAAGTAAATTGACGACGCGAGAGAAGAGTTGAACGCTTATCATGTAATGCCGGTGACGCGATGGATGTGGGTGTTGATTTTTGTCTTGTGCAGGACAGAAGAGAGATGGCAGGAGTGTTGTCAAGTTAGTAGTATCTCGTTGTCGTTGGCTTGGCAAATAATGGCTTGGTGGGGGAACACAATTGAACAAAGCATCGCCTCAAATTCACAATCTCCAAGAATACTACCCACTTCAAAGACTCCCCCATTGTACGTCCAACATTACTACGACATCTCCACCACCTCTCACAAGTGCCCGGAATCGAGCTAGCTGACACACTGGTCTCATAGGCTTCACACTCGACACCAGCATGGCAGACACCGCACACAAGCTCGAAGTCCCCGCTGCTGATGCGGGGCCAACTCTGAATGAGGAGGCTACTGAGAAGCTCGCCACTGGAACTGCTGAGAAGTCGTCCGAGGAAGAGAAGCCGGCCACCATCACTGAGAAGGCAACCGCCGCCACAACAGCGGTCAAAGACAACGTCTTCTCCATGTTCGGTGGTGGACCTAAGAAGGACAAAGTCGAAGACGAGGAGGGAGAGAATGATCGTTCTGGGAGCGCAAAGGCAATGGCCGCCAAAGAGGGTGTTGATGTATATCCCCAGAGATCATCATCTTAGGATCATCTCGCTAACATTGAGTTCGCAGGACGAGGAGAAACCCGACGAGGCCGAGCCAGACGTACACTTCGAACCCGTCGTCCGTCTGACCGAGAAAGTTGATACTAAGACCAACGAAGAACTTGAGGAGTGCGTTTTTAAGATGCGAGCTAAGCTCTTTAAATTCGACCGTGAATCCCGGGAGTGGAAAGAGCGTGGTACTGGTGATGTCCGACTACTCAAGCACCGTGAGAATGGCAAGACTCGTCTCGTGATGAGACGCGACAAGACACTCAAGGTGTGCGCTAACCACTACGTTGTTCCTGACATGAAATTGAGCCCCAACGTTGGATCCGACCGATCTTGGGTGTGGAACGCCGCTGCTGATGTGAGCGAGGGAGAACCCGAGGCACAGACTTTGGCCATTCGATTCGCCAACAGCGAGAGTAAGTGATGTTGGCTTCTTACGATATACTTGATTGATGCTAACATGACAACAGACGCCAACCTCTTCAAAGAAGCCTTCATCAAAGCACAGCAAGAGAATGAAGTCATCTTCAAGGCTGCAGAATAGGCGCACCACGAAACTCAACTCTTCCAAAAATTACATTGATGGAAAGAGCACAGCATCATACACTCCCAGCACCCGTCACAGGGAACTGGCATTGGTGACTCCGTCCGAACGAGGACGACCTTATGGAACCCACACAAACACAACCCTAGCACCAACACCACCTTCACTCGAAAGAATCCTGCCCCACATTGCCATGATTCCATTATCATACACTTCAATCCGGTCGATTTGTTGGTTGTTTTTGAAAGCGTTTGAGCTGATTTCTAGCAAAGGCGAAAAGTCTTGACATTGCTGTGGGAGATGAAGAGCGGAAAGGATAGGAGTGGTAGGCTCATAGGTATATAGACACCCCAGCCATATTATGTAGAGCCAAATCAAGAGTTGTGGTCGAGCTATATTGCCGGCTATACTTTCTACCGATGCTACTGAGCTGACACTGCATCTCTGCGTTTGTTGAATCATCTTGCTGTGATCTGATTGATACATGCTCTCTGATATCGAAATCCAATGTCACGAAGTCTGTCTAAGAGGACCTCTTTCAATTATTATTTGATGTAATTAGCCTACTGAAACCTTGCCATAGCTATGTTAAAACATTCCTCTTGTCACTTATAGTGAACTTGTTATCTTCAATCCATGATCAACAATACACATATCAATGACTTACCATAGTACACAGTACACCACTTCTGAATCGCCAAATCCTTTATCGATGCTGCACGGACCCTTGATCAACCTCACCATGCTCACTTCGAATCGCGACAATCAACACGATCAAATGCGCCGCACCATATGTTTGTATAACAGCCGGGTAGGTGACTTCCAGATCTGGGGATTGGCTCACGGCTAACATTTGAACGCGTAGAATATCTTCGCGACGTAAACAGTTCGGCAACCTTCGATACCTCCAACCTTCACCAACCTCCGCGAACCTTGTACTCAACAGCAGAACAACCACCACAGACCTGCGCAACTCGATCGCGCCTTGCTCGAGGATATTATCATACAAGTGGGAAGCAGGTGAGAGGACGTGCAAACATGCCTGATGTAAGTCTCATTCCCTAGCGCACACTCACAGGGCGAGAGAACATCTGCTAATCGCACCCGAACAGATTAAACGAGAGGTGAAGATTATCACCGAGCAGCGAGTCCTGCCAGAAGTCCCAGAGCAGGTCGAGGGTTTCCCTATGCGCGCGTGGAGCATCGAAATACACCTTCTCGACGATCAGGGACAGCAAGTGTCGGCCAATGTTTTCGAGAAGGTCATGTACGAGCTGCATCCTACTTTCGCAAAGCCAAAGCAGAGTAAGTCGCGCCGCCTACATGATAACTCATAGGAAGCTCTCCATCAAGACTGACATTGTGAACCAGCCTTTAACAAGCCTCCCTTCAAAATCTCGGAGCAGGGATGGGGTGAATTCGACATCACCATCCATTGCACGGCCGTTGGACAGCGCGGACAAGACTACCCGCTCCAGCACGATCTCAACTTCCAGAATGAACGCTATGAGGCTAAGCACTCCATAGTACGTCTTGCTTTTCGCTTGTGCTGACTTTAGTAATGGCTGCTGACATCCCCACTTCAGACCTTCCGCAACCCTAAACCCGAACTTTCTAAGCTCCTCTCGCAATCCGGCCCAGTGGGCGAAAATGGCGCAGCAAAGAAGGCAGCAGGAGGTGACAAGAAAAAAGCAGGCAGACGAGAGAAGAATGTAGACATGGAGAAATTGGCCGATGGCCTGCAGAAACTCCCAGAAGATGATCTCTTGAGTGTCGTGCAGATGGTCCACGACGGCAAGGACCCAAACACCTACACCAAGAATGACGTCGAGAGTGAGTCCGAGGTTCTGTTCTGTTCTGTTCCAAGGCTAATTTGAATGTAGATGGCGAGTTCCACGTCGATCTGTACACACTACCTGACAATCTCGTCAAGCAGTTGTGGGACTTTACAGCTTCGAAGGTAGATCTTTGAAGCCGATCATCACTACTACGAATGACACGTATGATTTACATTGACATGAGCTGAACTGGATAGTTAAGAAGAAACACCCCACGCCTTGCCTGGAGGAGTTGGCTCTAGTACAATGGCCATCTGGATCTTTAAATAGAAAGCGGTGGGTCTTGATTTGGATGATGAAATGAAGGAGGACTCTGAAATCTCCTGAATGTTTCGTGGGAAGGCGGACGGTCTACCATACTGATTGACTGGACACACTGCTTGGAGTTCGGATTGGCGCCTAAAAGAAATATTCTGGAGGAAGGAATGCTCTGCTGTAGAGTATGTGCAGCACAAGTGAATCATATTGTTCGAAGAATAAACCCTGAATTGCTTCATTCAATCAGTCAAACTCGTTTGATCGTCGATAAATTTCTAGCATTTTCAAGGCAAAAAATTCGCCACAAATGGAAGTCACCTTGGCTATGTCGATCGCAAAGCCTCATCCTCATACACAACATCGACAGAAGAAGGAAAAGAAACTTGCTCGTCATCGTTATCACATTGTTCCTCGATTCGGCTCAAAATAAAAATACTACCTAGTTAGCTTAATCCTCTCTTCCAGCAAGTCGCCTCAATTGGCACAGTTTTTTTTTGTCCGAGCTCATCAATGACCTCTCAAAAAGCATCGAGATATGTAATCTTGAGATAAATACATAAAGTAGTAATCGAATCTATTGTGGTTCGTAATGGCTTATGCGCCGTGTGCCCACATTCTATATACAGTAGCCAAAAACCTCCCTCTCTGGGGTAAAAAGGCCTTTTCGTTTCTTCTCCGACGACGTCTCGTCCACTGACCGACCTCGTCCTTCTTTTCCTCCTTAATCTACTTCTCGTGTCATCTATACTGCTGGCAGTATAGGATGCCCTCCAGTCCTGGTATCCAAAATCTCTGTTCAAGGTTCCCTCACTGGCCACTATCAGTATCCCAAGTCGAAATATATATTAATGAACCGAAATTGAAGCTTAAGAATCAAAACCTTCGTAATCTCTGTGTAAAGTGGAGTAAAGTAAAAGCGAAACTCCCTATTATTAGAGTCCGAAATCAACGAGCATTATCCTCTATGTTAATATCGATTGTGAGGAAACAAGCAATTTTATAAGTTAGTGCTAGGATATATACACCATCACCATCAATTTAGAACGTCTTCAATTCCAGCAATTCAGAAATCATCAGATCCATTCACTGACGTCAAAACCCTCAACTTTGATCGGTATCGATAATTTGAAGCGATTGTTCGATTGTTCGATATCGAATTGCCAGAAATTCATCAATACCAAATCCTCTCAAGAAAACTACACCGGAAATTTTCATCGAGAGTCAAGAGAACGGAAGAAGCCCACAAACACATGTTCGTACTTCGCAGTACTTCGCACAAACGACATGAAAGTCGAAAAGATAATATCTGTTACTCTTCATTCTGCACCACTCATCTGCTTCCATCGAAATTGGGTATCCCGTGAAAGTACAAAATCACAATGTCATAAGTCCTATTCCATTCCATAACATGCAATCGGCCCAGCTCATTCCTTTCTCCTTGCTTCCCCCAAACGCCTGTTCAGATAAGATGCAAATTACCCAGCCTGTCCCATTGGATACGTCTCGCCGGTTGACAATGTAAAAATGAGTTGTCCAACACGGTTATGATATGAGCTCATGTGAACCGAGCATGTTGCGGAACAGCGACATCGATATATAAATTTTTCTTCCTGCCAGGCTATTGTTGACTGTGGTTGATCCATTCAATCCGACTTCTTGAATAGCCGATGAGATGGTAGAGAATACATCCTGCCGCCGTGCGGTCGAGGGCCCTTCACATGTCCACTATGTATCAAGAAAGGAGAGTGCCTCGTCGTACGTCGGTGTTGGAGGCCAAGGATGAGATATTGTTGCAAGCTGCTCGCGCTTCAATCTCCATTCTCCCAGATTGTCTCCAAGTTCAGGTCTGACCGCTTCTCTGCTCCACAAACACTCCATCTCTTCCTTTTGTCCCTGATACTGGCTCCTGATCGAGCAGTATCAAGGCTGGTGCGGCGGAAGCTGTCTCCGTGGTTCTCCGATGCTCTTCGCAACCGCTCCACCTTCTCCGCTTCTGCGGCTTCCGCTTCTTCATCAGGTGTATCCGGGATAGTCTCCAGACTGGAGATACTGGGACTGCGAGATCGTGCGGAGGTCGGCGTGGAAGGCATGGAAGAAATGGAGGAGGAAGAACGGTTATAGGTCAGCTCTCCAGGCAATGCCTCATTGAACTTCTGCGCCGACAGGAGCGGAGAATGTGCAGCCGACGTGGATGCGCTAGTCGAAGAGCTGAATCCGCCAGCAGAAGATACTTGGTGGAGAGGTGACGCTGGCCGTCTGCGGCGAGGGAATGTGTTGCCATGGTACAGCTGAAGACTTTGGATGCTGCTGTCGGGTATGATGATGGGCGCTACAGGACGCGGCGTGATGTCCAGTTCGTGGTCTTCGTCTATGCTTTCGATGTCAGAGACAGCGGAGGAACCTTGGTAGTATTCTTCCGAAGAAACTCTGAAGGGGCTGCGGACGCGTTTGGGTGAGCGGAGAGGGCTAGAGGATCGGCCTGCAGGTGGTACTGAGGACTGGGGCGAGGAGTAGGCGGGCGAGGAGTGTGCCCTGGTCATCGGAGGAGCAGAGAGCGATGCGGCGCTTGACTGTGATCGCAGGTGGGATCGCGAGTAAGGTGATCTGTTCCGCGGTTTGAGACACTGGGAGGGTGGAAGAAGGGTCGGTTGTAGCGTGTCGGCGGCGCTTCGAGGAGAATAAGGTCGTGGATGACGCATCTCAAGGACGGTGTCTTCGTGTTCGCTCTCGTCGAGGGTGAGCAACTGCATGCGCTCCATTGTTTCGTGTTCGGGCAGCTCGCGAGTGGTCTTTGTCGAGGCAGGTGGGGAGTAGTCGAAGGGCTCGAGGAATGTTTGGCGCGTGTTTGGTGGAGTGGAGGGGGGAGTTGATGAGGAACGGTTCGTCATTGCGGTTATGTTTGGGGAGTCCAGGGCGAAGTCAGGGAGGTCTCCCGTCTAACTAGGAGGGAGGAGGGAGGAGGGAGGAGGGAGGAGGGAGGGAGGAGGGAGGGAGGTTGTACGGGTGAGCAGGGAGAGCGGAATGCAATGTACCGAGGGATGTGTTGTGGATGTCTCTGCTTGTTGTAAGAATCGGAGAGAATGGCGGGTACATCAGTGTTAGGGGGGCCAGAGACGGTCCAAGAGGATTGTTAGGACCATTCGAGGGTGTAAGGTTGGCTTGATGGTGGTGTTATGATGGTACCTAGGGGGAGTTGATTGTCCACGTCCAACTCAGGGAGTCAGGGTCACCCCGTCTGTACTGAGCGTGATCCGACGCCCCCAAGGCTTGTCTTTGTAGCCGTTTATGCAGGGACGCCACTCTACACAGTAGCTCCATGAGAGCATGTTGCGCAGTATTTACTAGTAGCCCCATGAGAACATGCTGCACAGTAGCTCCATGAGAACATGCTGCACAGTAGCTCCATGAGAACCTACATGCTAATCACATAGTAGCTCCATGAGAACATGTACTCCAGACTATACCAAGACTTACATGGCAGGCATGCCATGTACTACTCCTATACTACCTACATAGTATAATACATGGTACGTAGGCATGCGATGTACTGCTCCTATACTACCTACATAGTATAATACATGGTACGTAGGCATGCGATGTACTGCTCCTATACTATCCACATAGTATAATACATGGTCCGCATGCGAAGAAGACCCCCACAGTGCCCTATGACCAAAGAAGATGCTCATGGGCTATTCTGCTCCTCTTACACAGTAGATGTCTATCTAACTGTCTCGACCACTGCAGCCTGAAGCACAATCAGCACCACTCCAATATCATGCATGCTTCTTCCATCCGTCGTCCAAGTCATCTCATGGTCCGCCATGCTCTGCGGTACAGAGATCGCGCTGGCCCGTCACCTGCCAGCCTCGTCCTTCACATGGGAATGCCATGCAACGGAAAATCAGGGGTCAATCTACTTACTCAGAGTATGTATCTTATACTGTGGTATGTCCTGGTGACCTCCAAGTAAGATTATACTGCGTTGAAATGACTCGCAGGAGAGGGACATGGAAAGCGCTCTTTGCGTGACTCGATCCGGACAAATCAACAAAGAAGTCCTCTCCACCCCTCATCAGTTCCGTCTCCTCAACACCCCCAGCTCCATCCTCATGTCTGTCTTCTACCACAGTACTGAGTATCTTCATTGAACCCTCGTACCTCCTAGTCCAAGGCCTCAAGCGAAGCGTCGGCAAATCCTGTCCATGTCCACAGACTCCTTCCCACGCGGTTGACCTGAAGGTAACCAACGTCACCTTTCCTGAAAACGGAAGCAGATTTCGACGGTTCCATTGCCCTCTTCCGAGTCTCTGGTGGAGCTCCGAATACCGTCGTGCTACATTCGTCCTTGTTGCACCCTTTTAAGCCACACCGAGCACAGGAAGTCTTCCGGATAATCTGATATTTAGAAACATACACCCGATGGCTTTGTCATTGCAGGGGCGACAGCTAGTCGAGTTGAGGTATCCAATTATTGCAGCACCAAGAAGACACTGCGACTCTAGATTCTTGGATTAAGGCGATAGGCTGGAGGAAGACCACGAGATCAGTGGTAGTGTTCTCTAGCAGAGAAGAGAAGATCGGGAGGGAGCGTAATCTAACATACTAACTTGTGGAACAACGAATCAGAATTGACTCGAGTCATAGGGCCAACAGCTTATCAATTGTGCTACTTAGTTTGGAACAATCTCAATAAACCTGGCGAAGTAATATAATTGCGACGACATGCAGGCCATCTCTTGGTCGTCATGCTTCTAGCCAGTATCCCCCAGCATTCTACACTACAATCGATTGATTGACCTTTCGTATCGTTGCTGTTACTAAGTTTGTTTTTCTTCCAGTTTCTATTATTGGGTTCTTGTTCGCTCAATTGTTTGTCGCGATGCGTTTATCACTTTTGCCATGGTTTACACTAGCCTGTCTCGGTCTATCTTCAGCGCAGGACACAAAAAGCGACAGCGAAGTCTATACCATAGTGCTCTCCGCACGGCAAGGGAACTTTGTTCAGCGTCGATTTCAGAGGCGGGAAAATCTGCCATTGGCTGACTACTTCTTAGGCACGGATCTTCAGGTAAGTTAGCGACGTCAACGAGGAAAGAATTGTTAGTCTAATTTGCGTCCAGTGGTATGGAACTCTACAAGTCGGCACGCCACCACAGAATTTGTGAGCTAAAGACCTCCAGTCCTGAAGTGACGAGTGTTTTCAATTCATCCGTCAAAACGCGAGATCATGGTACATGAGTTCTAATCCCTTGCGGCAGATCCGTTGTCTTCGATACTGGCAGCCCAGATATAATCTTCCAGTGTGATCTATGTACTGCTGCATTAGGATGTGCGTCATCAAACAAATTTGACACCAAGAAGTCCACCACTTATGTCGCGAGTGGACAGGCCTGGCCAAAACCCCTTGTGTTCGGGACTGGTGTAGGTGTGGGTGTTGGTTCTGCTGCACAGCCACAATGCAATGGCATCATCTCTCAAGATACAATTAGCCTCGCCGGTCTATCAGTACCAAAGCAACCCATTGGACCCATCACCAGCCAATCTCCAGATCTGTTCGGAAAAGACAGCGAAATCAACGGAATTTTTGGAATGGCCCCAACTGGAGGTTATCGATCAGGGAACAGCTTCATGAAAGCTCTCGTCGCTCAACAAAAGATTCCAAAGCGGATATTTAGTCTCTACCTCTCCCCAAAGAAAGTTGGAAACGCAGAACTGTCCCTCGGTGGTATCAACAAGGCTCGCACAACGGGAGAGATCACCTACATTCCGGTAAACGCCTCCAGAGGCGCCTGGTTTATCCGCTTCAACAGCATCGCCGTCAATGGTCAAATGACAGATATCCCAGGTCAGAATGCTGTAGCCGACAGTGGTACCTCAAACATGATCGCACCACGCAGGAACGTCGACAAAATCCACGCACTCATCTCTCCAAAAATCAAACTAATTGATCGCCAGGGCGCATATGGAATTCCCTGTGCTGATCTCCCTGGGGTTAATGCTTCCATTACCTTCGGACTAGGAGATGGCCTGTTTACGATTCCAAGCCAGGAGTTGAGTGTCGGTCCTATCGAGGGGACGCCAAAGACAGGGGATTATGCTGGACAGGAGGGCATTTGCCAGACACTTTTCAACTCTGCATCTCCTGGAGTTCCTGATTGGGTTATCGGAGGAAGCTTGATGAAATATTATTATACAGTCTGGGACATGGAGACGCCGAGGATGGGATGGGCTAAGACGGTGCAGTCGCCAGTATAGATCAGAGCGATGTTGAAGACGTAAATAAGGAGTGTCACAATTATTTGTCTGCAGTGAGCTCTCGTGAATGAAAGACTCATAAGTCGAACGAAACACTACTCTATTAAGTGGTTTCATCAACTATCTGCCCCTCACTGCCGCGATCTCGAGGATGTTAAGAATCTTTTATAAATCAGACGCTACATTATTGGTTAAAAACTTTGTCCAACAGGGGCGACAATTGGGCGGTATTGAGAGGGTTGCCAAGAGTATCTAATTTTAGGGGGTCAGCCACTTATTTAAACTCCTCCCCCCAATCTGTCCCCTTCCACTCGACCGCTTTCGTCCATGGCTTCGATAACAAGCTCAAGCACATCGGATCGCGTTTGACCAACAGGACAGGCTGTGAACTCTTCAATTCTTCCATTCAGCGGCAGCACGAATCACAGAGATGCGCCAATAATGATGGTGAAGTATCAATCAAAATTGATCGTCAAGATTACATTATCGCTTCTGTCCTGGCATGGTCATGGAATGTCCATTCAAGGATATTGGCTTCATCCGATGCCAGTCTCTCGGAAATACTCCGTACGTCTTGCTTGTCAATCATGCTCCTCAATTTTTCTTGTCGGGGAGAAGCGTGTGGGAACTAAGGTCCAAGCCGATGGAATGCTGACGTTCTGGTGCATGATCCAAAATCCATGGAACTTGATCAAAGGTATAACAGGATTACACACAAGAGACTTCTTCCGCAAATCCCGTCATCCCAACGATACTGGCCTCAATCATCTCTATGATGAAATCACAGATATATACTGTGATAGACCAGTTCTGTTTCGGCTAGGAATTGTTGACTGACTACCAATTTGGCAAAGAAAGACCTTGGGAGTATGATGATATGCCGATGGACTCTTGCTTGGTAGTATGGGATCGATTCGTTCTCATACACTTTCCGCCTCCTCAAACTGGCAACAACTTTAGTCACTGCGTCAAGGAGACCCTTCCCCAATATGGACTCCACAGCGTGAGTGCGGGTTGCGAATCAATTACCATGACCACTCCCAAGTCCGTCGTATTCCATGCCAAGACCCAGATGGTCCCAGAGGGCGCCTTCAATGTAGAACAATTCGCACAAGGGCCATTTGCGAGGAATTGTTGTTACCATTGGTTTTGAAGTCTCTCAACTGAAGATCGACATCGATGAACTTCTAGCAACTTTATCAATCAAGATCGCGAGCGATTTTAGCAATGCTGATTGCTAGGCGAAAGCAATGCACGTAATTTGAGGTTTTAATCAACAGGCAGTGAGTTGACAAAGGCTAGGGCTGCAATTGCAATGAGCTTGATCAATGTGCGAGGAGGAACCATTTGAGGAGTGAAGCTTAACAATTCGTCAGGACTCAATCGATTGACAAATAGGTTTGTTGGATAGAAACACTCCCATATTGTCCTGCAAGGAAATTCATTGTCTTTGCCTCTCGTTCTTCCTCCACCGTTGATCATCCCTAAACTCCATAGCCAGAACATCATTCCCAACAATGCCGACTCGGTCTCCATAAGCGCTCCCCGTCCAGAAGGTATCATTCCCCTTGTCGCCACGATAAGGATATATTTCGAAGATCTTTTTGCTTCTCCTCCTCTTCTCCAACCACGCGCCACTAGCCATCAAAACAGCAAACAGCATAAACACCGTTGCAGTCCACGCAAGGCCAAGAACACGACTGCCCTTGTCCGCCGACAGACTGATAGATTTGCCAAGATTATTGAGAACGGAACTTCCCTTGATAGACATAATCGATCCAACCAAACTGGCAAGGAAAAGCAAACCAAAAGCCAGACTTGATAAGACGGTCTCGGTAATAATGATGGAGCGTCTATCATCGCCCCAGTTCGTGCACCAAATTCCGCTCACAACCAACGTCCCAAATGTCGACAGAATGGTGAGAACAAAGAGGACCATAATTGCTGTGAAAGCAGACTTGATGAGGTTGAACCCCTCTTTGACCTCCTCACCCAAACCTAGCTGATCAAGCGAAACAGGCAATCCGCTCTCATTCAAACTCTTCTGCAACGCTTTTTCCGGATCGAAGTGGTAAAACTTTTTGCGGCTGGAACATTTCGTGATTTTCTTCTTCGCGTTGGGTGCGGTCGGGCTGGGTACGTATTTTCCCTCGCAATAATCCAGAACATAAAAGGCGTAGAAATCCTGGATGCCGAGTTTCGAAGTCAAGGAATCAGTAGCATTGTTGATTGCCGGTTGAGCAGCGTTAGTGAGCGGCTGGGTTAAGTTGTTGATAAGGGAGGCAAGAGGGTCTTGTGGTTTTGTTGAGGATTGGAGGTTCGTAAGGAGATTGTCGCCTATGCGGGAAGTATTGAGCTAATATGAAATTAGTAAGACGGGTGAAAGTCATGGAGGCGAAAATAGTACCGTCAGAATGGGGTACTGATCTAAAACTCCTGGCCCGTTTCCAGCGAAGAGAAGAACAAAGGTCAAGATCCAGGCTATGAACGAGAATACGGCTGGAATAAGAGGAAGATATTGTCGTCTTATTTCCATTGCGAAAAGATAAGTTGTGAGAAGTTTGCCGTCCTGCTGGTGAATAGTTTGGTAATTAAATAACAAAATTATCTCTGCAGGGCGGTATTCGGGTTGTACTTAACCCTCCTCCCTCAGACGAGCAAAGGATCCTGATGGCAAAGGGGAAGGAGAATTTGGATTATTCTGCGACTATTGTTGCGCGACCATAGCGAACAATGTTTGCTTCTGTTTACTGGGTCTCGAAAACTTCTAGGAAGCCCGCGCTGATATACGGATTTACGTGACTACAGAGGAACGGTAAACAAATGACGAGATGTGTTTGATGACTTTGAAACAGTGAGGCGTCTAACATTATGCCGGAGAATCTTTCCTTCGATGCTTGCGGGGAAGATATCAAGAAGAAACCTTGCATACATCTCTCTTTCCTCTTGTCAAGCGCCGTCAGTTTGCATGAGTTCATGCTGCCTATTCCCACATGTTCGACTATAAAATTTGAGGACCTGTTCGTAGTGAGGAATGACAAAGAGGTGAAACATGGGAAAAGGATTGTGCTTGTTAATTGGTTTCAAAACCTATGACGTCCACCGACATGCCTGGAGTCTTCGATCGTCGTAAAAGGTTGATGTCTTAGGTATGCGAACTAGGTAATGCAGAACCAATTAATGGAATGTCGCAACAGTAGAACAAAAGGAAATATTTTGGTCATAAATCTACTTGTCGCTTTCGATAGCGGAAGAACTGGCAGCAGCAGCAGGAGCAGCACCGCCGGCAGCCTTATACATCTTCGCAATATAGCAAGAAGCAGCTGCCACATAATAACCGTCCGACTTATAAGCCATGTGAGCGGCCAAACCTGTCGCGGAGCCCGCTTTGTGACCGCGTTCATCTTCGCCGCAGGTCGCAGCGCCAGCCTGCTTACTGATGCGATTAACTCGAAGCGAGTCTTGCTCACTCAACGGCCTTGGCTCAACATAGGCAGGATATCCTATTCCGAAATCCTTCACCTCGAGTTCTCTCCTCCTTGGACTGAATGATTTTGGAAGGGTACAAGCTGCTCGAGGACCACCATTTCCCATCGCTCCAGTAGAATCGCAAATCTGCCGCTGGTGAATGGTGGAACACGAATTGGTTAAAGAAGTAACTTACCTGGTCTTTGTAGTTACAGAAAGACTTACAACGAGCGCCCACCTCTGCCACACCCGGGACAGTAGACTTTGTCAAGTCCGAACATGGTGGTGCTCCAAACAACGTGACGGCAACAATGCTCTTGAGATATTTGGCTGGGATCTTGGAGACGGTGGCGGTGACAACAGCTCCACCCTGCGAATGGCCGCCGAGAGCAAGCTTGATACCCGGACAGGAATCGACACGCGTTTTAACTTGCTTGATCAAGTCCATGGGCCCTTCACAAGTGTTGAGACTTCCCATGCTTGCTGGGTAGTTCACAGCGTAGACACTTGCGCCTGGGAGGTCTTTGGCCAGATCCTTGGCGAGTAGTCCTCCTGCGGCGCCGAGTCCTTTTGGTTCTGTGGTTGCTCTGGCTGACGTTGCATTAGTCATGCATGTTGGGCCGTAAGGTTGGAGCTGACTCACCATAGATGAGTTCGAGTGGAGGGCAGGCGGCTGCAGCTAGAGCGGTTGGCAAGGAGGCCAAAACGGCGGCAAATGCTGATGGAGAACGCATAATGGGGGGTTGAGATTCCTGGTGGTAAGGACTGTGGGAGCAAAACTCGACTTCACGTTATTCTTTGTCGCGGCTCAGCTCTCCCTATATCAGTCAAGGTTAATATGTCTGCATCTCTTCGTACTCGGACCCGGCGCCATAATCACGGGCAGGCAGGGTAATTCAAAAGGTAAAAAGCAGAAGTCTACAGACGAGAGCCAATGAGTTGCAGAGCGCATAGGCAGATCAATCAGAAGAATGGAGGTCTCGACTGTAACTGTGGGGGGTAGCTTGATGATGAAGGGCTCGTTCTCGCTCATCATATTGAATTCTAGGGCACGGCACTGTATAAATTGATAAGTATGTACTCTGGTAGTGGTGTTCATGCAGTAATGCGGGACGATGATTTTATTTGCTACGTGGCGTCGTTTGGGAACAATCTGCTTATAGCTGATAGAAATCTAGTCAGTAGCAGTGGAGAGACTTGCGTGGTATGTATTATTTTAAGATGATTTGGAGTGGTCTAGTGGGTATAATGGCATGGTATGGTATGATGGGCTAAGATGGTATGGGATGGCATGGTATGGGATGGTATGGGATGGTATAGCATAGTATGAGATGGTATGAGATGGTATGGGATGGTATGGCATGGTATGGTATAGTATGGTATACATTGGTATGGTATTCTGAAAGGGATGATGGTGTACGAAAAAAGGGACGACGAGATGAAACATTGGCGTCGGAAAAGCGACTGGGCCCACCTACGAATGAATACTTGAAGTTCTAGGAGGTAGCGCTTCCCGTGACACCGTCTTCCTCTCCTTCAATTACTAGACTTCCGTGACTCTTTCTTCACTTCAACCCTCACCGTCTCACATCTACATCTTGGCAATGGTACCATCTCGCTGCATTTTAATACCATTTACACTCTTCCTTTTATACAGAACCCCCTCTGTTAAGCGTGCCATTCTCGAAGTCATCATCTCGCCCTCGGCCTTCCCCATGCGGGAGATGGACACAAGCGGCATCTCTTCAACGAACAAATCAATCACGGGAGCAATGTCTTTTCGACCAATAGAGTCCCTTGTCATGAGGAATAAGGTCTTGTCCGCAAAAGACCTAGTTTTCTTTCTGCATGAGATAGTTATGACGACTTTGCACCTGGCTCGTTGAGTTGCTCTCGAAAGAATTTGCATGTTTTGGTACGATTTCACCCGGAGAAGTTGGGTGTCACCATCTCTAGCTGGTACCGAGGTGGGAACGGAAGAGATTTACTTTTCTTTTTCGTCGAGGGAAATCACAATAAAACCCAATATACGGAGGTAGGACCGCTGGACCGTTGGACCGTAGGACCCCGAAAAGGCTCTGAAAACGTCATTGACTTGCCCAATCATCGCTTAGCTTCGTCGCTAGATGTGCAACTCCAACAACACCTGCAATCTTGTATTCTTCAGGCCTGCCGCTAGTCGCATCCAATCGCGCTTGTAAAGAGTCTGTACCCCCGCCGCATCTTCATGAACCGTTGATCAATTAAAGCTGTTTCCATGCACTCCTACTCCAGACTTTCCACCAATTCGCCAACAATGAAGCCACTCCAAGAGCCCAGAAGTCCGCATAGCGATGAACAAGTCCCAGAATCGCTGACAGTTGACTTGGGCTTCGATAATGATATGTCGCTGTACGAGAAAAAATGCATCTTGATCAATAGGGAGATCGATGCGCATGGCATGGGACGATATCAGTGGTACATCTGGTTTCTGTGCGGATTCGGCTATTTGCTTGATTTGTTGTGGGCTCAAGCATTTGGTCTCGTGCTTAGTCCTATACAACAAGAGTTCGGTTTCAGCAGTAGGATAGACATCGTTGCTTATGGGTTTGCTGTGTACTAAACATGCACAGACGGCCAATCCGGCAATATTTCCGTAGCCTTCTCATCTGGCTTGACTGCGGGCGCCTTTGTGTGGGGATTCCTTGTCGACATCATTGGTAGGAACTGTTTCCATGCTTACATAGTAGCCAATTTTAAACTGACAACCAGCAAGGCCGACAATGGGCTTTCAACCTGACATGCCTCATTTCGTCAATATTTGGCCTGTGCCTAGGCATACCCAATTCATACACCCCGTTCTTGGTCCTCACCGCATTCGTCGGCTTTGGCGTGGGTGGAAACATCCCAATTGACACTACCATATGTCTGGAGTTCATTCCACAAAACAGACGATTTTTGCTGGCCCTCCTTTCCATTTTCCAGCCTATTGGCGTTGTCTTGTGCTCTGTCATCGCCTACGGTTTCATCCCAAAATGGAGCTGCAAACCAGACTTTTCCACAGCCGACCCGCTACCGTCTTGTCGAAACGTAGCCAGTGGAGTTGCGTGCTGTTCGAAGTCGCAAAATATGGGTTATCGGTACCTTCTGTACACGCTCGGTGCCGTCACATTGACCGTGTTCTTCGTGCGCTTCGTCATCTTTCGCTTCCAGGAGTCGCCCAAGTTTCTGGTCTACCGGGGGCGAGACGACAGAGCAGTGGAAGTGTTGCAGAGTATCGCCAGAACAAACAAATTGCAGTGCGGTATCACGCTGGAAATGTTCGAGCAGTTGACCCGGGAGCATGTTGAGACGTCGAGCGATATCGCAGAGGGTTCCAAACTCCAGACACGAACAATGAAAGAGAAAGTCATGCGCGAACTTGGACGATACAAAATGCTATTCTCAGATTTCCAAATGTCTCGACTCACAATCCTCATCTGGTTAACCTACATCTGCGATTTCTGGGGGTTTACAGTAGCTGGTATGCCCAAAACCTCTCTGTTGCCCACCTGACCACCAATTAACAAGACAAACCAGGTACCTACCTCCCAACAATCGTAGCTCAAAAGAATGGCGCTCTCGACGTCAGCTTGAAAGAAACGTACCGCTCATACGTCTATATTTACCTTCCCGGCATCGTCGGCGTCCTCCTCGGCGGACTCTGCTATCATCTCCCCCACATTGGCCGCAAGTACACAATGATGCTCTCCTCTGGTCTAATGGGCGCTTCCATCTTCATCTTCTCCACCGTCAATTCTCGCGCCTCTAATATCGGTCTGAACGCAATGGAATACTTCTTCCAATCAATGTTCAACTCCGTGCTGTACGGATGGACGCCTGAGGCATATCCAGCGCCTGTTCGAGGCACAGCTTGTGGTGTTGCAAGTTTTTGGGGCAGGCTTTTTGGGATTGTGAGTCCGTTGATTGCGCAGCACCTCTATGCTAGAAGTGGGGCCGACGGGAAGGGAGATGTTAATGCTGTGCTTTATTTGGCTGGAGGTGTGACTCTGGGCTGTGTCATTTGGACCGCGCTTTTGCCTGGCAAGGTTCTGGGGAGGCAGAGTCTGTGAAGGATTGAGGGAATCGCACCAGCAGTCCTTCAGTCCAATAAGACAACTGGTTCCGAGACTAGAGAGGTGCAGTGGGAGATGTAGTATATAGCGATAGAATGGATGATGGGTGATTCTTTGAGGCGGGGGGAACAAGACACAGAATTACTACTCAAGCCACTGGCCCCACTGTGGTGGGACGCAACTTACTAACTCGTTCAGGGGACCTGCCCACTAGAAGTAGCCACTGCGCGGCGCACGGCCCTATGCGGCGAACACTCAACCATCACCATTTCCTACAGCCTAATTAAGCTATTACGCTTTCTATATAGTCTATATTGCTCTAATAATTAGTGTTTTAACTAAGCTAGCTACGCTCTATAAGATAGGCTACTTTCTATAACGTAGAAATCTCTATAGTAGTATCTTAATAACTAATAGTTTACTACTACTAAAAATATACTCTATTACCTCTTTACCTACTTTTAGAACTATTATAAGGCTTTTCTTTCTACTTCCGCTTTTAGTAAGCTTCTTTTACTCCCTCTCTATAATCCTAGCCCTTTTAGCTTCTTCTTCGAGTTATTTTTAAGCCTAGCGGTCCTCTCTATCCTATTTAATCTATTTCTATCTCTTAATCTTTACTTTTTTACGTAATATTCTTGCTTTTTCTCGCTCGCTCTTCCTCTTATTTACGGCTAATTAAGCTTCCTCTTTTGCTTTCTTCTTAGCCTTATTCTTAGCCTCTTTTATAGCTATTTTTTTATCTTTTTTAAGCTCTTTAGATATCTGAAGATCCCTAGCTTCCTATATCTTTTTTAGGCTAAAAAATATAGTATTAGTATTAATAGCTATCCTAAGGCCTCGATTTTCGGCCTAAGTAATAGCTAATTTAGTACGGAGAGAGATTATTATAGTATATAGTTTAGAGATAGTTTTAGCGTGCTTTTTATCACCCCTAATCTTGATGTCTTAAAAGATGACTCGGATCTTTCGTATATCGCTTTCAGAGAAAGTACTTAATACTAATTTTGAACTCTTTTATTCTTATCTCTTAATTCCCCTATTAGGCCTCGCCCTCTTTTTCGACGTCTCTTCTTAGTATTAATAGCTATCCTAAGGCCTCGATTTTCGGCCTAAGTGATAGCCAATTCAGTACGGAGAGAGACTATTATAGTATATAGTTTAGAGATAGTTTTAGCGTGCTTTTTATCACCCCTAATCTTGATATCTTAAAAGATGACTCGGATCTTTCGTATATCGCTTTCAGAGAAAGTACTTAATACTAATTTTGAACTCTTTTATTACGGTGCTAAGAGGTAAGGCTACTTAGTAGGATACTAGCTAGTATAGATAGCTTCGATAGTCTATAGGACCTACGATTATTATTATATTTACCTATACTCGCGTATATACTCGTCCTTACGTGATATATAGTAGCTTAAGACGTATAGGTCTACTAAAACTAATATTAATACTAATACTAAAACTAGGATCCTCTTCGANTACGTAATATATAGTAGCTTAAGATCGTATAGGTCTACTAAAACTAATATTAATACTAATACTAAAACTAGGATCCTCTTCGAGAACTACCGGATAACTACCTTAGGCGTTCCCGTACGACTACGCCGTAGTAGGTATCTACTAAAGCTAGATCTAACTAACTACTAGAAACTAATACTAATAACTAATAGT
>JEMP01000148.1:18487-79202 GCA_000738655.1 Venturia pyrina ICMP 11032 | reverse complement strand
TTTCCCTCCTTAATAGGGCCGCTTATAGTCGCCGGTATTCTATATTAAGAGTTATATACTTTAACAATACGCCCGTTAGTTAATTATCGTACCTTATATATTCCGCTGCTGGCTAAGACTAAAGTATATAAGGCCCGTATTTACGACTTTATTAACACGACTCTATAAGGACAATACTAAACTACGCGAATATACGGCGGCGGACTTGGTTATAGTATGCCTTATTACGGTTACTCGGTCTAACTTATTGCTTATAGGGAAAGGAGAGCGAGAAGGGAACCTTATAGATATAATAAGTATAATTCGACGTAGTCGATCTTTATAGTTGAGATTATATAAGGCTACGGCTATTACTACGAGATACGGAACGAGGAGTAGATCTACGACCCCTATAGCTTCGCCTATAGCTACTAGTACTTAATTAGGCTTCGGCGGTAGTAGTAAGGTCGCTTTACTCTAATATAAGAAGGATTCGATACGGCCGAATATATATACTAGTTTTTACTACCTATACGTTTTTCGGGAGTATAGCTTACCGGTTAACGTATATACTCTCGGAGGTAAATAGAAACATAGGTACGTTAGACGCTATATATATAACCGATATTAATAATTATAGGGACTTTAAGAACCTAATCTATAGTACGAACTATAGGGCCCCTAAGAAGGACCTCCTTATAATAG
Source organism: Venturia pyrina ICMP 11032 (assembly GCA_000738655.1). Classification (NCBI taxonomy): domain Eukaryota; kingdom Fungi; phylum Ascomycota; class Dothideomycetes; order Venturiales; family Venturiaceae; genus Venturia; species Venturia pyrina. Next base: position 78,518 of record JEMP01000148.1, on the reverse strand, counting down.
AGTCCTTTCTTCTAGGTTTAAGGTTAGTTAGGACGGGTACCTATGATAGTAAGGACGCGAATATAGCGAACGAACTTATAATAATTAAGAGATAAAGTCCTTTCTTATTAGTTTTACTAGGTTTACGAGACGGAGCGGGAGAGTAAGGCGACCGGGTCGATTCGTACCCTATTATTTATAGTAGGATACGAGGAGATAAGACTTACGAAGATAGCCTTCTAATACGAGCCTCGTTAATTATTAGTACTACCTACGATACGATTATTAAGGCGTATCGGAGAGACTTAGGGCGCGAGAGCATCGATATACTTAGGCGAAGGATAGTAAGTTAGTAGAAGAAAGTCTTAGTCTAAAGAAGGTATTACCGTCGCGTAAAAAAGGCGGAGATTAACTATATATAGCTAATTAATTCTAGGGATATAGAGAAAACGTAGCGAACGTTTTCGCGAGGGGATTTCGCCCGCTACGGAACGATAGGCGTTAGTTAGATCTCGAATATCTTCGTACTAGAAGTTAAGAAGGGGAGCCCGGACGTCTTCTTACGGTTATAGCGTATAGATAGGACTAGAGAGAAGGAAGCTACTACTAGACTTACTATATACTATATAGGTACCGAAGAGGTAGTAGTCGTACCGATAGCGATAACGATAGAGCGAGTATACGCGGTACCGGTAGCAGGGGAGTATAGAGGGATAGTTATAGGCGATTTAGTATTATTTATAGACTATAGTATCGTGAATATATAGTTATAATATTACAGCTTCGAGGGGTAAACGTATAAACTAAGTTACTATATTCGTATATAACGGTAGTATACTAGTAAGACGTATAAATAATACGTTGTTTTAATAAATAGTATATATAGGGAGCGGTATTAATATTATACGTTAGCCTAGATAAGCGCTAGCCTGGAGATACGTTACTATTATAAGATATATTTAGTTTATCGGTTATATAGAGGATTAGAGGCGGGCGTTCTACGTAACGCGCGCGGGAGGGTAGTATAATATAAACGTTAGGAGGATAATCGACTACGTCGATTAACGTAGGGAGTAACTACGTAATAATAATAAACGGTATAGTACTTAAGTAGGTATTAGGATAACTAATTATAATAAAGCCTCGCTTATATATAATAGTAAGCGGGAGATACGTTAAATATAAAAACCGTAAAAATTAGGTTACTAGGCCTTACTACTTAGTAGAGAGGTAGAGGTAGAAATAGCAGCTACCCTAACTTAACGTCTAGTATAGTTTAAGCGAGGTTATCTCAGCTACGGTTGTTCTTAGTAAGCCCGACGTGTTTTAGACTCGTTTTGAGTTCGTGTAGATGAGGGAACGGTAATTGCACGGGTAGATTGCGGTTTAAAAGGCCCGCCTTTCCCCGCTATGTAAATACCGGTATTGCGATAATTGATTGTGGAGTCCCTTGCATCGGAAAACCTCTTCACTTTTTCGCCAAGTTTGAGGAGTTGGAGCGATGTCTTGGTGACGGAGAAATTGGGTTGAGTAGAGAGTACGGCGCAGACTTCGACCGGCATTTCATAAGAGCTAGGAACTTGAAGCAGGTGGGACGGTGAACGGGCTGGAAGAGTGTCGTCTCCAACTTGTGACATGCTAGCTCTCACGACACCAGCTATCGCTGCGCTGCTATACTTCGCTCCAACAGCATCAACAAGATGGGTTGCCGAAAGTTTCCTCGAAACACTACGCTCACCCCGTCCATTTCACGCCCAATCCTCACCAGAACGAAACAAAACCTGCATAGTCGAATCGTATAACGACCCAGAATTCGACGACGCAAAAAACATTTTCCAAGCAATCCATGACTGCAACGGAGGTGGCCATGTCATCTTCGCGGAACGACAAATCTACACCATCGCTTCGCCAATGAATCTTACCGGTCTCACAGCCATGGACCTCGACATCAAAGGCACCTTATCCTTTCCCTCCACCAACCTAACTTATTGGCAAAACGCCTCCTTCGACCTAAACTACCAAAACGCGACATCCTTCTTCGTCCTCGGTGGCCACGATATTAACGTCTACGGCTCCGGTACCATTCACGGCAACGGCCAAGCCTGGTGGGACGCGTTCGTCAAAGACAAGACTCTTAAGCGTCCGGTTCTTTTTGCAATCGTGGGACTGGAAAAGGGAAGTGTTAGCGGGATTAGCATGAGAGATAGTCCGCTTTGGCATAATATTATTGTCAATTCGAGTGATGTTGTTTACTCGGGGTTGCAGTTGAGGAGCACGAGTTCCAATGGGAACTTTGAGAAGAATACGGATGGATGGGATATTTATAGGAGTGAGAGGGTGACGATTGAGAATTCGACGGTTACGAATGGTGATGGTATGTTTTCATCTTTTCATTTTCCGGGGGTTGCCCCAACTCAGCTTTCGTGAGATTTTGGTGTTGATTGAGGAGTGAGTATGCGGGATTTTGTCGGTTACTGATCATTGAATTAGATTGTGTATCCTTGAAACCAAATAGCACATCCATCCTCATTCAAAACCTCATTTGTAACGGTACCCACGGCGTCTCCGTTGGTTCCTTAGGCCAATACGCCTCTCGCACCGACTACGTAGAAGATATCCTCGTCCGTAACATCAGCATGTACAACTCCTCCGAAGGTGCACGCATCAAAGCCTGGTCAGACTCTTACTCTGAAAAAAGTGTGAGTTTGACCGGGGGAGGCGGAAGGGGTTTAGTGAGGAATGTAACGTATGATGGCATGTTTCTGGACAACGTGGATTATGGGTTGACGATTACGCAATGTTATGGACAGGACGATGAGGAGGAATGTTTTAGACATCCTGTATGTTCCGCTCTCTCCTTTCTTCGCACCTCCTCTTCACCTTTCTTCACATTCTTCCCGCCTCATTTCCTCACTTTCTTTTCTCTGTGTAAGCTAACCCATATCCTCAATCAAGTCCAAACTCAACATAACAGATATAACCTTCCGCAACATCCGCGGCCGCACAAACCGCGTCTTCAGTCCCATAGTCGCTCACCTCGTTTGCTCAAGTCCAGATACCTGTTCCAATATCGTCGCTGAGAACGTCGATATCAGGACCATCAATGGGAGTAACCTTGTTACTTGTAGAAATTTGGATAGGAGTAAGCTTGGGGGTTTGAGTTGTACGGATTGGAGTAAGGGGTATAATAAGGCTTGAGTTGGGGTTTTGCTGTTGGATCTCTCAATCATATCTCACTTGTTTCACCCAACTCCAATTCAAACATCATTGGCATGGAGGATCGAATGCTTTGGTGGGTATGGGATCTGGAAATTGTGGCAATCGGTCTACCTATCAAACAGAGGCTTTCTGGGCTGGACGTGATCATGATATTGTGTAGCTGCTCAAGACGCCCGGTTTGCTTGATACTACTGCCAAATGACCAGTCTAAGCGAGCATGTGGCTTGAGTTTGTCTTGTGCCCTTTGTCTGGGCAATCGATGTGTTTTTGTTGGCTGGTGGTATATCTAGGCTCGTCTCTTAACTCTCAGTCGCTTCCATCAGTGTCCCGAGACTCTAAAACTCTGTCATATCTCTGTCATATCTCTCTCTGATATTGTAATAGAGCATCTCAGGCGCACGTTAGAATGCAGTCGACACTTCGAAGTCGACAATTACCTTGCGCCAACGAATCCGCAACACAATCTTGTCCGAACGATGGTAAAAGCGCCTGTGCGGCCTGTCGTCTCGTCCGAGTAAGCTACAGTTTTCACTGGATTTTTTCTCTCTCTCTAATACTTGATTGTAGTACTGTGGCACATCATGTCAGAGAGCTCATTGGATGGAGCATAAAAAGGATTGCAGGTCACCATACATGAAAAGCACTTGGAGTCCTGCGTGGCATGTGGAAAGACGCACTCCTGCCTTTATCGGCAACGGCCCCTCGATGGTGTCCTTTGGAGCAGCTAAATATCTTTGGGGAAATATGCCGGCGATTGACGTCCTGGCATTAGAACAGAATGAGGGTCCAGATGGTGCCAATGATTTAAATCTTTTGTTTGCTGGTTAGTGAGTCCTTGACTGAGTTCCCACCTTCGTGGAAGTTAAGCATACTGACAAGCTGCACATTACCATTAGCATCTGGAGATTTTCGCAACGTTATCAAAACTGTTGCTGAGGTGCCTGACGCTTACAACAAAGCATTGACACTGACGCTGAACGATCGCGATCTGGATATTGTTGCACGCAATGCGATAATGCTCATACTTCTACTCGCTGTCGAAGACACGGCAATGGCCGTGGACTGCGTTCTGCACGTCTGGTACTCTGCGCAGATCGAAAAGTCTCATATCGAATTGCTTAACTCCACTGTCCGCCCGTTGATCGAAACCATGTGCCAGAAGATCGCCGAAAAATCGGAGAATATACTCCTGGCAAAGACCTGGTCGTGGGGTACCAAGTCGATTCGTCTTGTCTTGTCGAAGAAGGCATGGGAGGCAACACTGTCGTACTTCAGTCTGCCCGCCGCTCTTTCTTCTCAGCGAGCCCATGACCTGCGAACTGCCGTGACTCTGGCACCTCAACGCAAGGACCATGTAGACCGTCATCTGTTTTCACAAACGCCGTCTCAACGCGTGTGTTTCATGAAGTATCGTAGAGATGGCATTTTACTGCCCTTTGGTAGCCCTCGGCAATCATACAATGTTCCCAATCCGTAGGTGAGTTCGCAGCATTGCACAATGCAGTAGCCTGACAGCACTTCCAGGACCTTCTTCCAGACTGTAGATGTATGGCCACTGAAAGATTCCGCTGATCCCGCTGATGGGTGGGAGACCAAGGATGTAATGGCAACTCCAATGGGAGACTTATTCAACGATGCCTACGGCAAACTCTACTTCTATGTCAAAGATGTCCTAACATCGTTTCGTCGACGAATTCAGACGATGAAGATTTCCTTTAACCTTTATCAGGAGGATGCGAAGTCCCTCACCGGTCGCCTTTTGCCAGGAACGTTTTCCAGAATCGAGGTAAGCAAGCTTGCACTTCCTCGAAGAAGGTATCGAATTTATTGAAACAAACGCAGGTATCGAACATTTGTGATCGGACATACTTGGGCCTTGCTGCTACCATCTCCTACTTTTCTCCACTTCTGGAAACTCCTGCTGCGAATCCTCATGCTACGCTCATTACCTTGTTTATGAATGCGTTGCATGAAGAATTCATGACCTGTGGGGACGAGCGCAATAGAGACGTCATGATGAAGGAGTTGAAACTCATCTGGGAATACACGGGAAAGCCTTCGAACATAACAGACAACGATCCATCGTTCCTACAAATGTCATTCTCCAGAGGGTCGGTGCGAGACAAAGAGAAGTATCTAGAGAAGTCAGTAAACATCCTAGTCATTTTCCCTTGGCCATAATTTGCTAACCGTAACGAGGTACATGGACGCCTCCGAAGCTGCTTTGATCATGCAGAGGACGGGGTCAAGGCTAAGATCGCCAAACACGATTGTGGAGAAGTGGCCGGCAGCCCTGAAATTGAGTCCAAAGCAGGCTGGGGCAAAAGAGGAGTTCGATGCTGCCATGGCGAGCAAGATGGATGGGATGGAATGTTATCTCGAATGGCAAAGAGTCGATAAGACCTCTTAGTTTCTTTTTATGTCACTGGATCGATGGCTTGCCAAACATTTCTATGTTTGGGAATGATGATCATACGAAAGAGTGTACCTTTCACAGTGACCTCGTTATCAGCTATTATGCCCCCCGGCTCCGATGAGGCGGCATCCCTCTATTATGTTGACTAAGCCGTACAGGAACCTGTCGATAAATTTCTGGCAATCTCAAGGAAGAGGGAGAGGATCGCTAAAAAGTCACCGTTATCAATCTCGAGTTAGGAGATCTCGAAGTCAAGAAAAGCTTGAATGTTGAGATCAGGCCATCCAACAATCCGTCTAAATTTACCCGACCTGTATAGGCGGATGCCAAGAGGTCTACAGAGGGCGGGAGTAGGGTATATATAGGGCTCCGGGAGAAAGTCCGAGTTACGGATCTAAAAGCGAGACTATAAGCGGAGTTATAGATCTAATAGTAAGATTATAAACGGGGTATCTACTTCCTAATTAAGATAATTATATAGAAATTATTTTCTCCCGCCTATACTACCGGGCTATACGCCGGATGCCAGACTTGACGCTGTAATCTGACGGCGGATTATTAACATACCGCCGAGTCGCCCTGGCCTTACTCGTCCTCGCCGCGGACTGCCGTCGGATGGCCTGGTTGAGATAATGAAGTGATTTGCTTGTCGACCTTGATCCTTCTCACTGTCAAATGCTCGCGTGTTAGAATAGTCGGGCTCTGATTATTCTCCACCCAATCACACGATGGACCATGCCTTGTTGTAAAATGAGATGATACAACAAGGCAAAACCCATATTTTCCTTCGCGTATAGGGCTCAGCCTCCTGGAAGCCGTTGATGAGACTGTGTGATTCTCAAAAGAGATGAGAGGCTGCAATAAGATGGTGCACAAAAGCTGCATGAAGGAGAGTGGAGCCTGCAAGCTATTTTGCGACATCAAATGATAGCGGCAGAGAGAGATGGAAACAGAAACATTCAACAAGCTCAAAATCTGCCTCGCCTGCACAGCCACCTCCAAAGAGGAAATTAGCGCCACAAGTGCAGGACTGAATCAGGCAATGTGACGACAAACTAGGATCGAAGCTGGAGATGGGAAGGTTGATTGCAGATTTGCCATGGCTTCAGCACAATCGCATTCAGCAATGGCAGAAAGCGGTCTTCTCCCACGCAAACTAATATGCTTGATTGATTGAGTCATACCGGGTACTTCAGTGGAGGAACAGACGGTCCCTTGCAATTCCTCACGCTCACCCGTTTCAGAATATGGGCTCTCGGGCTTCAATGGTGTTGTTGGGGCGCAGCACGCTTGAGATCAAATTGGGGCTATTTTGAGAGCTTTACAAACATCACTGCACTCGCAGAGGCTTTGGTTGGATGAGATTGCTTTGGCAAGATGACTTTGGGGTCCACAAGTAGGACAAAGGCGAGGATGTCAGAGTAGAGTCCATATTGGTCTGTATGATATTGTGCTCAGACAAGGTGATTGATGGTGTTTTGACTCGGAGATATCCATTCTATGATATATTCTATTCTATCCATCCAAGCTTCTTCCCCGAAGGTCAGGCTGCGCGATAGTTCTAGTTCTACACATCACACATCACCACCGTCTACTCCTTTCCGCCAACCTCAGTCTCAGTCCCTCTCATTCTATCCCACAATCTCGCCAATTTCGGACCGTCCGTTCTGACACGCACAATAGCAAATATCCAATTGTTCCCTCTCTGTATGTGCGCCAACACCCTCAATTAGCTTCGATTCTCGGAGCTGCGCCCCCTAGTCTCCTACCAACACAGCCCACAGCCCTCAAGACTAGAGCATACCTTTGCCCGCCAGTTCTGTGCTGCGCATTTCTTCCGCGATCCTTCTGGGTTGGTAGTCGTAGTCGTAGTCAGCAACCTGCCTGACAGAGTCCCAGGCTGCCTGCGCGTGGGCCAGAGCTCCTTCTACAGCTCCCAGCTACATTCCACGATATAAGCCCGCCATGGACCACCACGATTCGAGAGGAAGGTCCCCTTCCGTAGGTCACCAGAATCCAAGCAGACAGCCTTCGAGATCTCCCTTCCGCGATCCAAACTGCAATCCCACCCTTGATCAGCAGTCCGTCGCATTCGGCAACGCCCAATACAACACCCAATTTGTCTCCAATCAGCCCACCTTCGACGGGTCGGCTGACTATCTCTCGTCTCAGGCATACTCGCAGCCTCCCAATTTCTCCCAGGGCGGCCTCTTTCAAGACCAGAATCTGCCCCAAGGGCTAACCAGCGGTACCACGTTCAACCAACCAGGCAACAATCTGTACGGCGACTTTGGCGGCCTCACTGATACATCAGGCTTGAACAGCGGCTTCGACGCTCCGTTGTTCTCAGATTCCGGTCCGACAGGCAATCTCTTTGGAGCTCAGCTGGATCCCGTATTATTAGGGACATCTTCGACACAGACACAATCGATCAATCCCACCAGCATTAACATGTCGACTCAAGCACAACCACCCACTCCTCCTCACCTACTATCTCCAGAAATGAACCGCCAAACGAGTGGAAGCCCGCATCATTCTCCTGGCCTGACGCAAGGGGGTTTTCAGCCTCCATCATCCTCGCCGAGTATGCAACAACATTCTAGACACACTTCGTTAGATCCTTCGAGCGCGGCATACCCAGGACAAAACTATGGTGGAGAGTGGGGCAACATGCAGAATTGGACTCACAGGAGACAGCCATCAGATACACATTCCGAAATCTCAAACTCCTCTGCGCACCCTTCGCCATACCTTGGAAACTCAGATTCATTTGACCACCCAATTGACCATCACTCCCCCATGCTCAATGCTCAGCAGGACCCGGCCATGTTCGAACCGGTTATGGGTGGCATTGGATCTTTCACAATCTCGGATGGGTCTCAGCAACAACAGAATCCATACCAGCAGCATATGATCGGGACTCCTTCTCACAGTCCAGCTCCGTCACCACGATTAATTCCTCAGCAACAGCTCCCACCATTTTCCGGAAGCTTTGGCCTCATGGATCAGAATTCATACAATAACGGGCAGCAAAGCATGCCCATATTCCAACCACAAGAGTCATTCCCGGACTTTCAAGGGCATAATGAAGCCATGTCTCCTCCAGAAATCAACATCCAACTTGCGCCACCTTCGCGGCAGACCAGTTTTGAACCACCAAAACCTGAAGGGGTGGTCGAGGGCGCTCTAAGTCCACCAGATAGGAGTAGGTCTTAGACGTGGTCGACATTCAATTTATATTGCTAACTGCTGTCGAAGGTCGAAGCCGCAATCGCACACGAGCCAAGTCTGACTCCCATGTCCGTAACGGAACGTCACCAGGAAGAGATCACAAGCCGGATACACTATCTCCAGCCGCCGCAGGAGTCGGCTCTCGTTCTCCCTCACCTTCGGGTAAAGCCGGGACGCGGCGGTCATCTACGTCGAGCGTGCCCCATCGCGATTATATTCTTGATCTTGCCGATCCTAAGCGACCTGCGTCTGGAGCTTCAGGAGAGTCGAATGCTTCCAAGCGTACACAAAAGCACCCTGCAACCTTTCAATGCAGCCTGTGCCCAAAGCGTTTCACGCGCGCCTATAATCTACGATCCCATCTTAGAACACATACAGATGAGCGTCCCTTCGTATGCAACCACTGTGGTAAAGCATTTGCTCGGCAGCATGATCGGAAGCGACATGAAGGCCTTCATTCTGGAGAGAAGAAGTTCGTCTGCCGTGGCGCACTCAAGGAGAATGGACAGTGGGGATGTGGACGTCGTTTCGCGCGTGCTGATGCTCTCGGGCGTCATTTCCGGAGTGAAGCTGGACGTGTATGCATCAAGCCACTGCTCGAAGAAGAAGCTCTCGAGCGCCAGAACACCCAAAATGCACAAGGCATGCAGTCTTTGATGGGCGGAATGCTCCCAGGGCAGCCAATGATGCAACAACCTCAAGCGTCGTTTGATGCTTATGGTAATGCGGCATCTACTTTTGATCCAAACATGCAAATGTACAGATTACCCAATGCTCTGCTACAGCAATATCCAACACTTGGCAACATTTGGGACACCTTGCCTACCAATGGGCCTGAAGAGATGGAGGGCGACTTGAGTGGCCAAAACAGTTACGATGGTAGTGCTAACGAGTACGAAGATGAGGGCGATTATAACCATCCCAATTCTGGCTGGGCGAGCGACGTTGGGCCGACAGGCACGTACGCATGACCACAGGACGATTGATTTATGACTGTTATTTCATTGCGAGGCGGGCATGGCGTTCACGACTGCGCGTAGTTTTCGGACAAAGTGCTTATGTTCATACCCCTTTTCTTATCAGCTTTCACGATCAGCAAGTTCTCACGTTCACGGTTTATAATGGATTTGGGATACCACAAGAGAAAGTGCACGGCTTTTGGAGCAAATCTTTTCATGATCTGAGCGTTTGATCTTTTTGCAATTGGCGTACGATGGAATGACTTGATGTCCTATGTGGTGGACTAGACGTATAGACGGCGATAGGTCATTGGTACCCTACTTTCGAGAGCAAATGAAACCACCATATAATGAACCACGTTTTTCTTCCCCTTTGTGCCCATCGTATCCATCCATCCATCTATCTTCCCCAAACAGTGGTTATTTCAACCAATCTGCTAATACTCCTTGACAATCCACACGCCCTTGAATCCCAACTCACACTGTGGCAGCCGCATCCTGTATGTAATACCAGCCGCACAATGAAACACGATTTCGTTAGGGGTGCAGGATATTAGGAAGGTAGTATCGATCTTAGCACGGACCGCGATTTGGGATTGTTTTCGGACTTTAGCACAGGTTAGTATTAGATTTCGAGGTGTAATATAAATGTGGATTGAGGTTTATTATAGGGTAGAATAGGGGTGATAGAAGAGGAGGGTGGGGTAGTAAGTGCTGGTAGGTAATAGAGTAGGGAATGGGTAGGTAGCAAGTAGACGATAAATAGGTATGTGGTAGTAGTAATTATGCTTAAAAATGTCTTAGGAAAAGGTAGGTCCGTACCGACACTTGCGCCTGAATCACCGCAGAAATAGACGTGTTCATTGTTCTTGTCTTGGCCGCATATGTTGGCTTTTTCCCAGTGTCCACCATTATTGAAGGTTCCTAAAACGCAGACTTGAGCTTGTGTTGATACCATGGCGGGTAGGAGAGAAAGGATCAGGGATAGGATGGTAGTAGTAGTGGTAAATGGGAAAAACATATTTAGGAATTGGATGATAGATTCCAGAAAGAGATGGATACGAAACGTAGAGAAGTCGATGGGTATAATAATGATATATCTTATGATCTGGGCACATGGCGCCAGCCATTATATACTACATGAAATCTGATCTTCACTACTCCCTCCTCTCAATAGCAGATCACAGGTATAATTCTCCGCTTCCAATCAAATCACTTAGATTCGAGATGCTTTGCTCAGATAGGCAAGATCTACACTCTAGCGCTGTGATTTACCATTGAGAGATAACCGTGATAAGTCATATTCTTTTTATAGAAAATTTGTACAGTGCGAGTCTTCTTCTATATTCAGCGAGGAAACTCCTCGTAAATTAATCCGGGGTAGTAGCCATAATTAATCCGGGGTAGTAGCCAGAATGCTACCTACCAAAGTAGGTTTCTCCGGTAGTCAACGCGAAGCAGAATGTAATTGCAGTACTTTTTGAGCTCTCTCCATGGTTCCCACTCTCTTCACTATGATCCCGAGAAAGACGTTAACAATGTTAAGCTGTAGATCCTCGACCGCCTAGGAACTTCTCGTACTCTTACCCAAATAAACTATACGCAGTCATAGTAGGTTTCGATGTTCCTCGCTCGCACGGATCTGACGGTATTCTACGTACATAGTATGCTTGGATAAGATCTACTGTGGTACGCCTACTATAGTACATTAGGGCTAGAGAGACTCTTCGGCATATCAATTTAATTGATGGCCTACGTAAGGCCATTCCGGGGCGTAAGGCCCAACGTTTAGGGGGTACAGTATGTAGCTTGCACAATATTACCACCAGGCATCCCTGGCACTTCACCACCAAGGAGCGCCGCAGCCTTCGCCCAGCCTAGTAACTCCTAGATCGATCCCACGCAGTCATTTCTCGAAAGCCGCATTATTCTATCTACCGAGACTTTTTAGAATTGTTGCCAAATGTCAACGTCTTTCTCGGGCTTACTATATCATACAACAGGTTTACCACCAAGCCGATTTGACTCCCAGCAGATGATGATCCATTGATCATGAGAGAATCAATGTATATGCTCGCCTCTCATCTATGCAATCGATTGTGCATCCATGCCCATCGCGCCTGCTGAACTCCAATCACCCAATGCTCATGTATCTCTTCAAAGCCATTTCGTTTCCAAAAACGTGAATTGTACATGCCTGCCCAAGAATCTTATCTATTCTCTCTACTTCCAATCTTGGCTAGGGCAATCGATCTAGCCTGCCATCGACCTCGGTCTGCAATCGTACAGGTAGCAATCCCATCCTGAAAAAAAGTCGACCGCGCCACACCTTTGGCATCTGCACACACGACCCCTCGTACCTCTCGAATAATCCAATAAAATCGAGATGCCGTGATTCACAATGGCCACCAAGTCATTTATTACTCCGTGGACCTGCCGGTCTTGTCTGGGGCGAACCTCTATACCCAAATCATCGCCATTTCGCCCTCAACAACGGTTCAACAATTATGCGACACAGACGACTTTGAAGCCGAAAAAGAAGAGGAGGCTTCTTTACGCAAGCGCTGCAGGATTGGGCATTGCGGGCGCGGCTGTTGCATTCAATGACGACGCTAAACACATCGCTGGCGGCGCAAAGAGGACGGGGAGAGTTGTCGGAACACTGTTTGTCAATATAAACGAGTATGGGTCCAGGAGATCACAACGGAAGAGGAGAATTAGGCTAATGGGAATCGTAGCTATCGAGTCACCCTCAAGAACGACGACCCTATTGCTCTCAAAGCCTGCCACAAACGCTGCGCCGAGCGTACCCTCGTTACATTGGAAAAGAATGGATCTATTTTTATCAAGCTGGGACAACATTTGAGTTCGCTGACTTATTTGTTGCCGAATGAGTGGTGCGACACTTTTATTCCTCTGCAGGATAGATGTCCCGTTTCCTCCTTTGAGAGTATTGAAGAGATGTGCCTCAAAGATACTGGAAAGCCGTTATCCTTCTATTTCTCTGAGTTTGAGAAGGAGCCGATTGGCGCGGCGTCATTGGCACAGGTGCATAGAGCAGTGATCAAAGAGACGGGAGAAAGGGTTGCGGTTAAGGTTCAACATCCGGCGTTGGATTTGTGGTCGAATCTGGATTTGAGGTTGACGCATTTTACATTTGTGACATTGAAGAAGTGGTTTCCGGAGTATGATTTGACGTGGCTAAGTGAAGAGATGGAGGTATCGTTGCCACAAGAGTTGGATTTTAGGAGGGAAGGACAGAACGCGATGCACGCAAGGGAATATTTTTCACATTGTACTGATGCGCCTGTCATCATCCCGAGGGTGCTATGGGCACAGAGGAGGATACTGGTGATGGACTATGTTACTGGACACCGACCAGACGATCTGAAGTACCTGGATGAGAACAAGATTGATCGGGACGAAGTCTCGGCTGCATTGGCAAGGATATTCAACGAGATGATTTTTGGAAGGGATGCGCCATTGCATTGTGACCCGCATGGCGGCAACATTGCCATCAGACACAACCCCAAACCGAAATGGGGATCACCCAATTTCGATGTTATACTCTACGACCACGGTCTATATCGCGACATACCTTTACCTCTTCGGCGATCATATGCAAAACTCTGGCTAGCGGTCTTGGATGGGGATGAACCTGCGATGAGGAAATATGCGTATGAAGTGGGCGGTGTCTCGGACGAATCGTTCCCTCTTTTCGCCTCAGCGATTACGGGTAGAGATTACACTGTTCTCACATCTGAAGGCGGTGTCGCAAAACCAAGGAGTAAAGTCGAGAAGGACAATATTAGCGATGCACTGGGCGATGGCATGTTAGCCGAGCTGGTACAGTTACTTGGGAAAGTCCCCAGAGTTCTGCTCTTAGTGTTGAAGACAAATGATCTCAGTAAGCTCTGCGCATTTCCACTCTCTGCCCAGACACAACGACTAACGGATCACTAGCTCGATCCCTAGACGAAGGTCTCCAAACCCGTCAAGGTTCTGTCCGCACTTTTCTCATCCTCGCCCGCTACGCCTCCCGCACCGTCTATGAAGAAAAGCTTGATAAGATTCGTGGTACGATGTTTTATCCGAGTAATCTGATCAAGTTTTTCAGAGCGTGGTTGGGGCATTTGAGGGTCGAGGCGAAGCTGAGTGGGTTTGAGTGGTATCTTACTGCCAGGAGGGTTCTTGGGATGAAGCCGCTTGAGATGGGCATCTAGAAATTTAAAAGTCAAGGGGAGAACGAGGAAGGGAGCGCGGTATTGCAGTAGATTTAGATTAGATGAAAGAAAAGATTTGTTGTGTGATTCAAGAACATTCTACGTCTCCTTTGAATTGAGACATTTGTAATGATGCAATACATGGGCAGAATGCAGTTCGTAGGTCGGTTAGGAAGTATGACTTGGCGGGAAGGGCAGAAAGAAGATCTTTTGTGTTAGGAATATATACCCACCATTTTGATTTTGCGCCCGACCAACTAAAGTTTGTTTGACAGCCTTCATAGCTCAGTTGGTAGAGCGCGGCACTAGTAATGCCGAGGTCGCCGGTTCGACTCGTAAGTCACGTCACGAGTCTGTCAGATCAGTTGGACTAACGTAGAATAGCGTCTGAAGGCACAAAGAAAGTTTGTCTCTTATTCTTTTTGCGGTTTTGCCCGTTTGCCCATGTCCTAAGGCATGGAACAAATTCTTTTGCGATTGAGATTCGGGATGAAAGTGGCAGCTGTAACTACCCGTACTTACGTTGCGTCTACTAGTCGATAACTCTTCGCTGCCTATCCATGTTTCAAACTACTTCGCTTTGTTATTTGATTTAGTGGTAGAGCGTAAAATGAAGATTGCTAGATTGTTTGTGGTTTAAGAACAAAGATATATTTATTGCTTTTTACTTTTCATTCTTGTTTCTTGAGTATTTCGCAGAAGATTGTCTTTCTTGCTAATATAGATATCTAAGGTATATAATAGAGGAGAAATTACTACGTTCAAAACAGTCTTTTTGTCAGAAGCAGTTTCTAGGGGATTCTAGTACACTAATTGTAACTATTATTTCCTATACGAGTTCTTAACCAGCCTTCCTTTCTCCACAGATAAATTCTCAGTTCGAAAAGACTTTTCTACTTGAATTCGATATCACTAAATTTCCAGCGATCCATTTTCTCAATCTTTCCGAGAAGTTATCGATATCGATCTTGGGAAGAAGATGATGTATGTATCTTACTGATTTTAGTGATCTGATGGGGGGGCCTGAATGAGTTGCGGCCCCACCGTTTTCCGATAACACGACACCTCGTCTCCTTCTCCCTACATCTTCGACGCATCAATCTTTTTATTCTCGGTCGGAATCTTCCTGAAATTGTTACATGGCCTTCTTTTTTTCACCCGTGTAGTTGCGCCCTTCGTTCATTACCTCTCGACCTGATCTGGAACTACCTCTAAACTGGAATCGTTATGTTCAACTTGACACCAATGAGGATGAATTTCTAGCGACAATTTTCCTTGAACTTGGTAGAAGCTTCTCGATATTGATCGTAAGTTGATGGTTTCGAGAAAAAGATCCAAGGAATGAGGCACGGGCACTGAATCGACAGGTCACGTATGCTCTCTACGAATGTGTGAAGGCCCGGGGCCAATCGAGACTGTTCATCTTGGTCTTTCTAGAGAGAGAAACTCTGAGTATACTCAGAAATAACTCATTTTAACGACCTATAACGCACACAGAATTTCCAGCTTCTCATTCAACCCTCGACCCTGCACAATTGCTTAGGGAGGTCTGGAATCGAGCGAAGTAAAAGCAAAGATTCTTTATTTTTTATCTCAAGAACGAGTGACTAATTAAACAAGTACAAGAGAAGCTGTTGAAGCGTCTTTGTCACCAATATCCCCTCCGAATCTACCTCCTCCGCGCACCAGAAATATTCTCTCTTCCAAATCCAGTTTCTCTCGACGGAAGTCGTCTAGTAGTGGTTAAGGTGTCTGATATTGTCGATGCCGATGAAAGTGCGTTCGGCAATTGGCTCGCTGGTCGCAACAGCCAAGGTAACATTCTGCAAGAAAGCGAAGGTAGCTGGTAGCTGCACAAATGCCAAGTCTCCCTTGGTAGGTCGGTTAGGAACATATGGGAAAGTGAGAACTGGCAGTTGCCTGCCATTCACGTCGTACGCAAGCACGCTCAGGACACCGGCCTGGGCGATTCCAATTTCGGTCGCGGTGTCGGTGCCGAAGCCAAAGTAAAAGGACTGGAAATCGAAGGACTTGGTCGTGCTGTCGCGCGTGATGGTTACGTATGTCCTCAACTTAACGTCGCCTGTCTGCAAGGTGTCTGAGGCGCTGAAAGCACCCGCGAGTTGGTCTGGAGAGTGAGGCTCGAGACTGGCGACATCCGTTTTTGGACGCTAGATTCATTATCAGCTTAGGGCTTTGGGACGATTGTGAGAGGGGGATGAGAAGACATACGAGGACTACAGCACCCTTATATGAGAGCCCATGGTAATTGCCCACTGGCGAGGTCAGAGGTGCCGCGACGTTAGAGGTGAGGTCGTCGAAAGTATCATCGAATTGCTCAAAGCCTCCTGGGATAATGGCGGCGGTGGCGGCGGTAGCCATGGCGAGAAGCTGGGTGGTAAACTTCATGTTGAAAGATGGGTGATTGGGAAGGTGATTGAGAATTGGAAGCTTTAAAGTTTGGATTGAGACTGTGTTTGATGGAAGACTGGTGAGTGACATTTGTCCCATTCCCTTCTTCCTCCTGCAATATATACATTTTCAGGCTCTTCAAAACATACACTTGTCCGCACTAATGGTAGGCTTATTCATGAGCACGTATTCGACTCTCCAGATGTCGTGAGTGTCAGAGCTCCACGAGTTGACTCTGAAATAACACTAATGTAGTCCTTCATGGTACAAAGGGTCATAATTCACGCAGAGTACTTGCTTTTGTTGGTCAAACATCACAAAGCGACTTATGGACGGAAGACCACAAAACATGACTTCAGCAGCTTGGTTGGCTAGGACCCATGATATCTATGATGGTCCAACGACTATCACAGTTCAACCGTAGCTGAAAAGCTACGATGTATGACTCAAGCAGCCTAGCTAGCTAAGACCCATAGAAGCCATGCTGTTCCACCGACAGGAGAAGTCCAAAGGAATGTTTCAAATCGACGGTAGCTGAGAGACCACCAAGTATGTCTTGTACAGCATGATTGGTCTTTTCATCCCCGGAAGATATGATCCTCCATCAACAGGAGGAGTAGCGATCATATGAACAGGAGTTTTTCTTACGCAATTGCAGGATCTGCTGCTCTACCACATCTCAGAAGAGAATTGCGCCACTCTTCGCCTACCTATAGTTATGTTCTGAGATGCCATGTGCAACATCTGGTAGCCAGAGCCAGGGAAAAACAACAGCAACATTTTGCCGGGCATGTACCAAACTTGTGGAAAATACAAGCCGAACAATGGAGCTCGACCGGTGATCTCCCGAGAAACAGTAATAGCTCGACAAAGAATATCGTTCGATGAGAATCGTTTATGCATTATGGCCGGCTTAGTGCGGTTAACTGCATTTCCTGGAGGCTCTCCGTCTTCAGCTCATGAAGAATGACTGAGCGCCTATTGATAGAGATGTAATGGTGCACGCTGCATTGTCGTTCGGTCATCGATATGCGCACTTTCAAAAGAAGTCTCCGGATTGATGTTCGAGGGGTGAAAGCCTAGACCCCTGTGGATGTCCCGACAGAGCGCCAGAGCCCGGATAGGTTCGCTCGGAGAGGAAGTTATCCACAGGAACTAGGGATAGGCTACATGGTTTTAAAGATGGTGTAGGGAAAATAAGGAGAGTCTACGGGACAGTACGGAGCGGGGCGCTCAGACATGTCCAAGTCTGTGCTCGCTTCCAGAACAGAAGGAATTCATCCGAAAGAGTGCATATTGATGCCCGAACGAGAACATATGGGACCTTTCCATGTGCCATAGTAAGGATATTGACGTCTTGAATATGGCAAACTCCGTTTTTCCAGGTTGTTGAAATGTAGTGCTACACGTGGACAATGAAGACCCACTTTGATCGCCATACAAACAACCTGTGAAAAACAATCAACAACCACCAAAAAACAACAACAACCTGATGATCGTCACCATGCAGGAACGAGCTGACTTGATTATAAACTCAAAACACCCAGTATCCAGCGATCACCAATGACATAAATTCTAGACCTCCCGATTCTGTGGTTCAGCCTTGCGTCTTTTTTCGTATATACCACTACAATGGTATCACACCATTTCGATCGACGACTCTCCATTCTGCCGACAAGCAAGACCCTATCACCAAAGTTATCTCTCACTACCAGACGTAACTCTGAGTCTTACTATTCGAAATTCTGGTAGAGAGGTTCTCTGGTACAATGAGGCTACCCGTCAGACCCTCGTATTTGAAGACAAGTCTCAGACTTGGTATTGGGAACATTTTCGAAGCAAGTAGATCTTCAGCACTCATCCTCCAATTTCAGATCATCTCATAAACCTGTCTCAGTATCTCATACTCCTCTTTCAACTATGGCCAAGATACTCTTCTCGATCCATACCTTACCCATCATGGTAGCGCCGAGAACAGAACGAAGAAAGAGCAGATGAATGCTCTGAAACAGGCACAGAATACGGCGGTCCCTGTTTCGAGAACAAGAGTAGCGTTCATCTTGGGGAGATTAGGGTTTATGTGTCGGTACTGAAAGGTAGCTTTCCCATATGTATACTCGTAGACATCGTGACATTTCTCTTTTTTGATGAAAATTTAAGGTTCCTGGTTGGATTCAGGACATGGGCGAGGATTACGATGGGGGTTTGAGGTTTGAAAGAAAGTGAAATTGAGAGATAAGTCTAGGAACAACGAGATTTTGGTATGCATGCCATGGTAATTGACGCGCCGACTTTGCTGACTGCAGTGCAGAACAAGCTTGAGTGATGGGAAGATGAGGACTGGATGTCAGAGTTTCCATTAAAATATTGCACAGGATTTTGGCGACGCCACTCGTACCCGGTGCAGCGAGTTATCAGCGTGGCTACATAAATTCAAGAAACAGGAAATGTTTGGGAGCTGGAAATACGAGGAGGAACACCAGATTATTGGATTGCCAGACGGATTGTCAGTACTACCGAAAATCAGCCTACGAATGTTAGCACACGCCCAGATTCGGTCCTGCAAGCTCAACAGCTGCCCATGGCGTTCATTCGAATTCGCAATGACACAAATGTCATCGTCAAGTACTCGCGTCTTGCTCAAGCCGCTGACGGCGAATCGACAGCTGTCACCTAGAAAAGCGCAGAGGCCGCCGCTCTGTCGACCCAATGGATCACGCATATCATTCTCGAGAATACAGCCGGTGTCCTTTTGGCGATAACTGGCATTATAAATAGCCAATTACTTCCACGCACTAACTTGTAACGACCAGATCTTAGGAAGCCTGATCCGGGGTGACGGATGTTTGACCAGCAGAATGGACATGTGTCAGTGTAAATAGTAGTTCGAAGGGCAGCTTCAATTTTGATGGCGATGGGGAATGCGGCATAGCGGATCTGAATGTACCATACTGGAAGAATGCAGCTCCCCCAGGGCACAACAGGCGGTTGCCCACTATTATCATGCTCCATCACTTGCGAAGATCTGAATATTCCATGCTCTTTTGTCTGTCGCACGTGATTTCAACCAGATGTATTTCCCATTTTACTACCTGCAGCTTTGTGTAAGGAGGGCCCGGGATATCCGAATTGGCTGAGCGTTCGCAAACATTTGGACTACACAGTAAGTAATGATGATATCTGCCCCCGATTGTCCAAGATGGTGGCGACGGATGAAGCATCTTGACAATCTCTGCATGCCGGGCATCCGGCAGGAAAAGCTAAAAGTGGATATTTAATTCTGGAAACAATGAGGATACTCGTATTCTGACGCCGTGTCGCCTCTGGCATTGGCATGGAAATAGAAAGTTGGACACTTGAAGGCTTTGTGATGGGTTGGAAATGGAGTATAAGTGCTTATAAATACGCTACCACGCTACTCTCGGCCTCGCGCCTCGTCTTAAATACCTCCACTCCTATAGTCGCATGTAAGTTACGTCGTATTAAATCCTACTGCCAGACGATCGTACTCGTACAGCGTATTGAATCCTACTGCGAGACGAGACGAGACGAGGTCATTGTCTTTGCGTACTCGTATCCCCCCCCTCCCTGTGGCCTGCCACTATCAGGCTCGACCGAAGTACTCCTAACTGCCACCACGCAACAAACAACTCCACGGCCTCTCGCTCCCATCGCAACGCGGCTCTCCTCTCACATCTGCGACACACAGCACGTCGGAAATTGTCGCATGTCCCAGCGAATTAATACTCGCTAGCCCAAGCGGCAAGAGACTGCGAAACACAGCACTGCCACACAGGAGGTCCATGCAGAAGAAAGAGCTGCTTAGCCTGGCCCGACTCCACCACATCTGACGAACTACCACGACCACTACCCATACCTATCTGTCACACACGAGAGGAGAGTGAACAAGGACAATCTTTGTCTGCTAAGAAAGATAGACCATTGCGACTGAAGCCCCTGCGGCAAAGCAGTGAGCATAGAGGACATCATGTCCTCGTCACAGCCAAACAACCTGCGGTTAACCAGTGCGTGCCTGTCACCGCTTGAACCCGCTGGGTGTCTTGTACTGATATCTTCCTAGTTATCGCGGCTGATGGTTTGTACAAACGAGATGTCTTCCGTACGTTCTTCAGCCAGTGGAGAAGACGAGAGCTCGGTTAACAGGCTACAGGCTTTCCAGATCCCTTTGCCGTCGCCACGGTCAATGGAGAGCAGACCAGGACGACGAGTGTGATCAAGAAGACTCTGAACCCATACTGGAACGAGAGTTTTGACATGTAGGAGACACGGTCATATCCATTGCTGTGAGGTGGGATGCTGACATCATCAGGCGAGTCACTGAGGATAGTGTTCTAGCGGTTCAGATATTTGACCAGAAGAAGTTCAAGAAGAAGGACCAGGGCTTTCTGGGAGTCGTCAATGTGCGAATCGGGAATGTTATGGACTTGGATGCAGGTGGAGATGGTAGGCTTTCGCGGCCCAAACCGTAAACCTTGATCGCTCTGAAGAGATCTGACAACCTAAATTCTAGAGATGCTTACCAGGGACCTCAAAAAATCCACGGATAATATGGTCGTCCATGGCAAGCTAATCCTCAATCTATCGACGAACCTTACACAACCTATAAGCCAGGCGAACGCCGCTGGCGCAAATCGACCCACACAGCCCCTCGTCCCCGCCACCAACGGTGCCGCAATACAGAACACCGGAACACCTGCTGCGCAATCCACAGCCTCGTTACATCCTGAGCCTGCGCCTTTTTCGAACAGACCTTCAACTTCACAAAGATCAAGTATGGCTAATACGCAACCACCTCCGGGGGCTGGTCCTGTCCCAGCTCCATCGGCCAATGGCGCACGAGGTGGAAGTAATTTTAATCAATTCGAGGACCAACAAGGACGGCTGCCACCAGGCTGGGAGCGAAGAGAAGACCATTTAGGTCGGACATATTATGTGGACCACAACACTCGTCAGACCACATGGGTAAGGCCCAGTGCTCAAGGATTCTCCGAGAGTGGCCAGCGAGCCGCAATGGAGGCACAAACGCAGATCGAGCGGACCAGGCATCAAAATCGTATGTTGCCAGAAGATCGCACTGGAGCGAACTCGCCCACCTTGCCTGACAGTCGAGCATCGCCGCCTCCACCCTCAGCCGCGACTCCTAGTGCTGGCCCTCCAGGTGCTGCAGCCGCAGCTTCGATGATGGCAACCGGAGCCACTACAGCTGGCACAGGGGAGCTTCCGTCCGGCTGGGAACAGCGACACACGCCAGAAGGCCGGGCATACTTCGTGGACCACAATACCCGCACAACCACTTGGGTAGATCCTCGCAGACAACAATATATCCGCATGTATGGCAACAATGCTAATGGGAGCACGATCCAGCAGCAACCAGTCTCTCAGCTTGGTCCACTCCCAAGCGGTTGGGAAATGCGTCTCACAAATACCGCACGAGTGTACTTTGTCGACCACAATACCAAAACGACAACTTGGGATGACCCCAGATTGCCATCGTCTTTGGACCAAAACGTGCCACAGTATAAGCGTGATTTCAGGCGCAAGCTCATTTATTTCCGCTCTCAACCAGCCATGCGAATTCTATCTGGCCAGTGTCATGTTAAGGTTCGCAGAACTCATATTTTCGAGGACTCATACCATGAGATTATGCGCCAAAGTGCTGCTGAGCTTAAGAAACGACTTATGATCAAATTCGATGGTGAAGATGGTCTTGATTATGGAGGTCTTTCGAGGTAAGTTTACAACTTGCTCCTCATGTCGAGTACATGCTGATGCAGAATAGAGAATTTTTCTTCTTACTTTCTCACGAAATGTTTAATCCATTTTACTGTTTGTTCGAATATTCCGCCCACGACAATTATACACTCCAGATCAACCCGCACTCTGGTATCAATCCGGAGCATCTCAACTACTTCAAATTCATCGGTCGTGTTGTCGGTCTTGCCATTTTCCACAGACGATTCTTGGATGCTTTCTTTATTGGAGCATTTTACAAAATGATTTTGCGCAAGAAAGTTTCGCTACAGGATATGGAAGGTGTGGACGCTGATTTCCATCGTAACTTGACTTGGACGTTAGAGAACGACATCGACGGGGTTTTGGACCTTACATTCTCCACTGATGACGAGCGATTTGGCGAAACTGTCACCCTGGATTTGAAAGAGAACGGGCAGAATATTGAGGTGACGAATGAGAATAAGAAGGAATATGTCGAGTGAGTTATATCAAGCCCTCTTTTGTCTGGGAGGAAGACACTGACGTTACTAGTCTGATCACGGAATGGCGCATTCAAAAGAGAGTGGATGAACAATTTCAAGCCTTTGTTTCTGGGTTCAATGAGCTTATCCCTGTGGACTTGGTCAACGTCTTCGATGAGCGCGAGCTCGAACTTCTCATCGGTGGTATTGCTGATATTGACGTTGACGACTGGAAGAAACACACGGACTACCGCGGATACACAGAATCCGATGAGGTTGTCCAACATTTCTGGAAGTGCATTCGTTCCTGGGATGCCGAACAGAAATCTCGACTTTTGCAATTTGCGACAGGAACGTCCAGAATTCCCGTCAACGGCTTCAAGGATTTGCAAGGAAGTGATGGGCCAAGGAGATTTACAATTGAGAAGGCTGGAGAAGCTGGTCAATTGCCCAAGAGTCATACCTGGTATGTTTTGCAGTCCTTTGTACTTCACGAGTCATTACTAATAGCTGAAATAGCTTTAATCGTCTTGATTTGCCACCTTACAAGAGTTTTGAACAACTAAACCACAAGCTAACGATCGCGGTCGAGGAGACTGTTGGGTTTGGGCAGGAGTAGGTTATGTGTGTACGCTGCATTTTTTCCTTTTAAGCTCAGCCTTGTCTGACAAACAGCGGGTTTGCTCTTGTGTTTTGGAAGGTTGGGAAGATCGTCTCTTGACTGTTGGGCTGTATGGAACTGTGTATGTAGTCAGCCGGTACATTGGAATATAGGATTGAGATTCATTACTTGGCGTTCTATCAATGACTTGACGTCTCAATTTTGATCATTCTCATTCTCGGGGAGACAGACACGTGAAGTTTTTGTTCTATTGAACAGCCTCCATATTGATCTCTTTAGTGGCTTTCCGGCAAGAAACAAGTCCATTTCTAGGGAAGCGTCTTTTGTTGCCTCTAGTGGCAGCGAATTTGAATGACTGAGAGTTCTGTGCTGCCGGCTCTCTTGGGCAGCTTGCGTGCATCTAGGGGCTTAATTTTGAACAGTTTATTGCGGCTCGTACCAAAACATTGATCATGAGCTTCATTCTCCCACTAATTCATTCATTCTTTCATCCATTCCTTTCCCAGATTTGGTATACTAACAAATACACAAATTAATACAATCAAAAGAAGAACCCTTCGCCTCCAGCGTCGGCCTCGACGTTTTCCTCTCCTGTCTCTGGACCTGTCCGTTAGGCGCCCACTTGCCATCCTCCCTACTCTCGATAACCTCGTCTATCCTTACCTGATTCTCCACAATCTCCCTTCCATTTACGAGATCGTTTTCGTCTGCTCTCTTGGCTGCTTCTGATTCGTTGGAGGCGATGCCGGCTTCGATGTGGCGTCTTATCAAGCGCTTTTTCGCGGTGGGAAAGGGGACGGAAACGAAGTATATTTCGTCCATTAGGGAAGCGGCAGTGGACCAGGGGGGTTTGGAGAGGGCGCAGTAGTTTCCTTCGAAGATGCAGATGCGCATGGAGGGGGAGATGGGGATATCGTTTTCCACTGGGTCTTTTTTCTTGTGATCAAATGAGGGTGCGTACACTGTTTTCGATTCTGGTAACAATGGTTCCCTTAATTTCCTTACTAGCTGTAGGTATTTCTCTCCGTCGAATGTGAATGCGGCGCCGCGGCGGGCGTGGGCGTTCTGGGGATTGGGGAGAGAGGATAGTTGGGAACGGGTTAGGTGGTACCCGTCCATTGGGATTGCGGTTGCGATTACATTTCCGCTGCTGGCTGTGCCGGGGGAGGAGGCGAGGTGGAGGTCGTTTAGGCGGATGGAGAGGGTTGTGCTGAGGGTTGTTTTGCCGGAGCCTGGGATTCCGGAGATGGCTATGAGGTAGCGTTGGGAGCGGGGGAGGGTTTGGAATTTATCTGTGAGGAATTCACGTTAGAGGTGGTCTGCCATGGAAAGGGGGTTTTTGAGATGGGGAGAGAAGAAACGGGAGAGTTTACCCCATACTTTCTCTATAAGGCGGTTTACTTGGTCTTCCATTGTGGTGGAGAAGCTTGGAGCCACATGTATCGGGAGAATCTCGAGCTTGAACGTGGATGAATCTTCAACGTTATGTGCCTGACGAGCAGCGAGAGCGAGGTTATGAGCTTCTAGCAGCAAAGCTTCCGACGGAGCTTGACGAGCAGTAAGTTGTGCGTGGTAGAGACCTAAAAATCCCCCCTCACCATACCCTCAACTCAAAACAACAGACATGCCAATTACGCATACGCGATCAGCATATTCCAACTGGCCTATCTTCGAGAAATTGGCGGAGGTTTGTTATCAGATCGACGTGCGAAACGCGGGAGGCAGTAATAGCTTGTAGGTGGTAAAGAAATCGCGGTCGCGGTTGAGCTGGCATTCGGACCGCGGGGCTCGTCACGATCCGCTGACGTACGCCGTGGGATTTTCAGCCTTGTGGTGCAGGACCGGATTCTCTTGGTATACAGATACTTCAGGTACTCCCACTGATAGGCCTTCTGAAAAGGAATTCATGCTCTTGGGATGATAAGAAGGCCCCAGGTTCCTGCAATATTATGGAGAGATTGTGCAGTGGGATTTTCAGCCTCGTTGGTGCTCACGTTCTTGGTAGCGAAGGATCAATTCTCCGATCACAGCGATCGATCGGATAAAAACAAATCAGATGATGCGCAATTGAATGTTATCGGTGATCTAAAGTTCGGGTTGACGTGGATGTTGGAGATGGTTACCTTATACTTCAAAGCTTGTTGTATGCCCAAGCTAATTGTCAGTAAAAGCAGCTCCATCGTGAAAGGCGGCTACTTTAGAGCATAGTGGGGTTGTTGGCAATCCTCTGCCTTTCGACAATACTTGAAATACCATTCAACAATCGCAATCGATGAATTTCTGATCATTGATTGAGGAAACCACTACGGAGGTCCAGCCTATACACTTTAGTTACGATCCATGAAGTCTTATACTAGGTGAACATGTAGAAGAGCCACATTCGCAACGATGTGCACGGGGCTTGCCTGATATCGGGTATTACCGATTCTAGAGACTGAGTCTGCTCTATGAGCGTAAACCGAGAACGTGAAGATATCGGCATATATATCGGAACATGCAGCAACAAAGTACGGAAAGATTAATTGAGAAAATCAGGGTGAGACTGAAAGAAGCTGTGGATGCGGTATAGCTAGAAGAGGTTTATCCCAACCCCAAAGAGTCCCATTGCCAAATTCTTTCTCCCAGGGTAATCATTGAAGCAACCAGGTCGGACCACCGACCAAAACGCCATGCCAATCCTTCCTTCACACAAGTAATCGATAACGACAATGAAATGAAGCGCTGCCGCATCAAAATGAGTTTTTCCAACTCATATCATCCTTGCACCTTCATCACAACGGAGTCGAGCTCGGCATGGTGTATCCTCAATCCCGTGCCTTCTCTTTGCCTCTGCAGGTACCATAGACCCGTAACGTGTTTTCATCTTCGTCTTCTTTGGTCTCCTCTGTTTCCCCTTCCTTCCACTCACTAGTCCGTCTACTGGAGCGACCGGGTATTTCGGGAGGGTCCCTCGGAGAAGTGGCAAGTGGGCTCGGAAGGCCTGAAATACTGCCATTGATACTGTCAGTCCTTCCATGTCCAAGCAATCCACTTCTTACGCTCGCGCTATCGATACCCTGTTTCACGGAGTAATAGCTGTTGCGTTCCGAAATCAACATTGGTGCGTTGACTCCTGTGGAAGAGTAAATACTGGCGCGCTCGGCTGAAGCCAGCCCACCCCCAGCTCGATCAACGTTACTGCTGAGAACGCTGAGAGGCAGAGACTCCCGACTGTTGCCCCAAAGTGAAGACGGCGCAAGAGCGCGCACTGAAGCGTTTGTGTCCAAGGAGTTACGTCGTCTTCGTTTCGATGATGATGCCAAGGTCATGATTGAGGCATCGTCACTAAGTACGCCATTTGCAGTTGCTGCCCCAAATGTGTGTGGATTAGGAGCCAAATGACTGGGTATTGCGGAAGCTGGTGTAGGTGAAATAGGATACTGGTGGGAAAATTGCACCTGAGCTGGTGTGGGAGCTGGTGCATTCAGCATTGCGGAGGGTGCGGTAGATTGTATCGTAGTCAAAGTGGTGGTAAGAGACTCTGAAGAGTTCTGTGGTGAGGAAAATGTGCTATTGCGTCCATCGTACATGGCTCCACCGGTTCTCGAGGTACCCGTCTTCGACTGTACATCTGAATATATTGTCTCGGCGTTGGTTGCCAGCGTCGGAGCTGCTGATTTATTGCTTCTGACGGGGACATTGGCGTTGCTTGCCGAATCTTCGTAGGACGTGAAGCTGCCTACTCGCGGCGAGATTGGGCCACATGAGGATGCGCCGGCGCCGCTGAGAACGCTTGGAGGAGCGGCAGGTTTATGTAGATGGCTGGATTCAGGGTAGGGGTTGTTTTTGACATTCCAGTGTTTTCTTGCGCGAGAAAGGCTATGACTGTGAGCTTTCTGCTCGTGGTCGGCTGGAGAGGCAGAAGCTTTCTGCTTGAACTTTTCTAACCTCTTCATCCAGTTTGAGAAGGGGCCTCGTCCCTTGTGGCGGGCTGTAAAGTAGCGGGTTAGCTTTGACATGCTGGTTACAGGGCATTTTGTGTCTATCTTTGGGTTGGATAAAGCGGCAGGTGGAGTTTATACAAATCGCCTCTTCTGGCCCGTTGGTAGATGAGTGTAACGTACCAAGTGGTCTTGTTGGCGGATCGACAGTGGCCATGGTTGGTTCGAAGCTTCACTCTGGGAAATGAATGGATTGGTCGTGTGTTAGATAAAGAGATATGGTTGGGAGGGAGGGTTTGCGGGAATGAGTTGTCCTTGTAGGCGGTTGGCAGGTGTTGAGGTAGGAGGTGTTTATTCCAGGAGGCTCGATGGGAAGTAGAAGTAAACCAAGGCCGGCTCCGCCGTCATGAAGGCTTGCTTTTGCTCCGAGACATTCGTCCTTCAGCCTCGCAATCATTAGAGAGGAAGATTCAGGTTGTCGATTATGTGTTCGAAGACCGAGAGAGGCAACAATCTCCCTATAAGGCCCCTACCTGGAGAAATACAGGGCTGATCCAGGAATCATGACACTCCAATGCCTCTCGCCCACTCTACGGAGTACTATGGTACACCCTCACCCTCTCTACATAGTACATAGTAACTCGGTGCCTGCCCCTTAATCTATCGCCCGTGATCTGCAAACAAAGCACTGTCCACAGGACCACATCCACTTGCCTACTATATACGGCTTCCACTTGCCTACTAGTATATACGGCATCATTCCATCCCGACAACCGGTGGCTCGATTTCTTCCTCGCCCGATTGATGGGAGGGAGTATCAGGTTAATATGGATCTGGTGAACCTGCCAGCTCCTCCACAGCCCCCTCAATCTGAAATCCGGGGAAGTGCATCAGCCATAGTTGCTCTACCAATCCATGTTGTTGCCCAGATTAAGAGTTCGGCAACTATAACCAGTTTGATCTCTGCCATTCTGGGTCTCGTTCGAAACTCATTGGACGCGCAAGCAACGAACATCACTGTTGATGCTGACTTCAAACGCGGCGGTTGCGTAGTAGAGGACGACGGTGTAGGCATACTGCCTACCGAATTTGGTGAGAATGGTGGACTGGGGAAGCTCTACCGTAGGATTTTGTAAAGGCTTGCAAGCACGAATTGCTGATGGGACGTAGATACTTCAAAGTACAAAATTGCAGAGACCAATTATGGCTGTAATGGCATATTCCTCTACTCCTTGGCCTCACTCTGCTTGCTGAACATTACGTCGCATCACCGCCAGCACCGATCGACAAACAGCCTTACTCTTCATCATTCTAAGCCAATTGCCAGACTTGTGCCAGCACCACCCTCACACAATCTCGACTCGCGAGGTCATGGCACAAAAGTCTCTGTTCGTGATATCTTTGGCAATATGCCAGTTCGCGTCAAGCAGCGCTATTTGGCCAGTGAGGATAAAAGTGAGCAGGGCCGTCTGTGGGAGTCATTGAAACAGAGCATCGTATCATTGCTGATCGCGTCGGGGAGCGTTGTTGCTTTGAAGTTGCGCGACATGGGCTCTTCCAAGTCTCTCATACTGTCTGCGCCCAGAGAAAGGAATGCTCTTGAACTAGGTCCCGGTCCACCAAAGAGATTGTGGACGGCTCTGTCAACATTACAGCAAGCGGGTATGGTGTCTCCGGGCAGCATTGGCTCATGGATCCCAGCATCTGCTTCATCTCGCTCCATTCTTATCAAAGGTGGAATCTGTCTCGAGCCTGCACCTAGCAAGTCTACGCAATTTCTCTCAATCGGCCTCGAGCCACTTCCGCGATCAAGCCACAATGAGCTTTACGACCACATCAATCGGCTGTTCAGTCGCTCGCGGTTTGGCATGGTTGAAGAAGAACCTCTTACCGAAATGGAGAAATTACGGCGGCAGCAAGATGGACGATTCAAGCAGGATGGACTCACAAACAAACAACTTCTAGCTGAAAAAGGTGTGGACAGATGGCCCATGTTTGTGCTTTCTATATCGTTCAGAGAGAACGGATCACGTCATGGCCATCAGACACTTGACAGTGACACAAAGCTTGCCTCTGTCATCTCTGTGCTCGGCGCGTTGATTGAGGGGTGGCTTGCTTCGAATCACTTCCGCCCTCAAAAACGTAAGGCGAAAGAGCAAGATTCTGTCTCTGAATCGAAAGACCAATCTACAGCAGTCTCAGAAGTTTCGCTCAGAAAAGAAACCCACTCTGCGAAGAAACACCGGCCAACGATTCATTGTGAGCAACGTTCAATGTCACGACAGCGGCTGATCTCGCCGACACGTCCATATACTGGAGTATCGTCGATGAATGAGCTCAGCAGAATCAAGAGTGCGAATCCATCTCTGCTCGAACAAGGTAGACCGTACACTCCTGGATCAAAAAGACCACAAACAGCGCCAAATTTTGTGTCCAGCATTGAGAAAACGCGATCCGATGATTTGGCTAAGCGGGCCGAAACTGGCATGGGCAGGCTGACATACATCTCGGATCTGAATCGGAAAGACTTGCAGTCGGATCCAGCCTTTAGCGAAGATCCAACTCCTTGGACGGGCGAAGCTGCAGATGTGGAACGGCTTAGTATCATGCAGGACGAAGCGATAAGATGGATTGATCCCATCACGAAACAAACATATCGCATCAATTCTCGCACTGGCGCGGTAATTGCTCCTGAGCCAAGGAAAAGTGCTTCAAGTTCTGCCCATTTAAGCATACCAGACCGGAAGAGCCAGAATGTATTGATGCCCTCTCTCCGACTCCCACCTCGTGTCGAGTCAATCAACGAGCCGACTCAAACTGGATGGCTGGATGGAGTTCTCAAAAACTGGCAGAACCCAGTGTTTCGCTGTACAGAGAGAAGTATCCAACAAGCGTCCCTTCATCTCCCCGGAGAGGAAACTGGCGCGATCAAGACTGGGAAGTTCGAACTCACCACGACCGCGCAGATTGACCAGGCTTTCAAGGAGGTCTCCCATTTAAATGCTAGTCGAATCACCAAGCAAGCTCTCAGAAATGCCAAAGTCATTTCGCAGGTTGACAAAAAGTTCGTCTTGGTATCTTTGAGCGCTAGCAATAATGAAGATACCACATACGATGCACACCGGCGCATGCTCGTTGTGATCGACCAACATGCCGCGGATGAACGCATAAAGGTTGAACGGCTTCTTCAAGAACTCAGCAAACCTCCTCCAAACACCGAAACTCCATACATCAGCTCTCTTGGCCATGGCTCTCGCATCTGTGCTTCATTGCTGTCTAAACCACTCACATTCCGCATCTCAGCAAGAGAGATTGAGCATTTCAGAGGCCATGCGGAATGCTTTGCCGAGTGGGGCATCCTCTACGACCTCATGCAACCGTCGAAAGACATGAGAGAAGAAGGAGAGAGTGATATTGTGGTTCGATGTCTTCCACCTGTTATATCAGAGCGTTGCAAATCAGACCCCAAACTCCTCATCAACCTCCTCCGCAGCGAACTTTGGAAACTCGTCGAGTCCTCTTCCTCTTTCCATAACAGACCAAAGCGATCTTCCGCTGGTGAGGGAGAAGAGCATAACTGGCTTAAAGCCATTGGTTCTTTCCCTAAAGGCATTCTAGATATGGTTAACTCGAGGGCCTGCAGAAGCGCTATCATGTTCAATGATGTATTGAGTAAACAAGATTGCGAGGAGTTGGTGAAGGCATTGGCGAAATGCAAGTTTCCGTTCTTGTGTGCTCATGGCAGACCTAGTATGGTTCCTTTGCTTGATTTGGGAGGTGTAGATGGTCATGCCGAGCGTTCACGGCTCAGCGATGATGCATTTGGTAGAATGGAAGAGAAGAAGAGCGATTTTATTGGTGCCTTTGGACGATGGAAGGAAGGAAGAGCTTAACCTTCATCTGGTGCTCCGATGGATATGAAAACGAGCATGAGAATGAGGAACCTTTGACTTCGATTTGGCTCCACAGTAGTTTGTTTCATCAAATCCAGCCTTGAAATGACGATAATAAAATTATACTCATACAATGGCTTCATCCATTCAGTGTCTTCCCTACTTAGCCTTTAGGAATCACGACATCAGCTTTCTGAATCTGGAACTTACGGACTAGGAGATCGATGTTGATAATTCCCTGGCGAACTTCAGATGTTTTATCGCCAGAACTTCCATCGTTATCGATCCCTCTAGTTGAAAGGCTCAATTCGTAAATGAAGAAATCACTTTCAGTCGCGTAACATATCAGAACCTTCAATAATACTCGATCAACAACTTATTGAGCCTGTTTTTATTCAGCAATAAACCCACATGCCAAGAGAGCCCTCCAAACCCGTAAACAACAGCGAAGCCAGGAACGTTCAGTCAGTTATATGTATATTCTCTACAAGTCCCAACTCACTACCGCCCCAATTCATCAGGCAAATATCCAACGCCACCCAACTTCTTTTCTACCGTCGCCACTTCACCACTACCATTCAAGACTTTCCAAATGATGGATCCGACTTCACCCCAACGTCCCCATCCCTGTCTGACAAGCATAGCCAACGCCAACGCTGCTAAAGCAAGAACAAGCCACGCAAATACTGAAGGCTCAAGAGCGGCATCACCAGCGCTCTCATCTGTATACAACTCGTCCATCCTTTTCGGTTTTGTCGGCATCGACCTCTGAAAACTAGACGACGCACTCTCGATCCCCGGTAAAAAACCCTCTCGCTCTTCTTGTCCCTGCGAATGAGCCACTTCGGCAGGTTTATTGGAGACAGAAAATGCCGCATTGAAGAGACTCTCCAGTCCGGTTTCTCTACTCTCTGCTTCTCGGTCCACCAGGGTCGGTTGTTTTAGTATATAATCGCCCCTGCGTGATCCGCCGAAAGCTCCGACTTGATCATCCCCGGCCATTCTCTTAGCAAAAACTTCTTTCTTCTCCTTCGAAGCGGGGATGAATGGTTGCATGCTTCGTGGATTCCGGGCTTTCTGTGCTGGTCCTTGTGGAGCAGGTGGAAGTGCGCCCCTGAACGGACTTGGACCAACATGTCGATATGGTGATCGGACGGCTGGTTGTGCGGGTCTTCGAGGGTTGATCTGTTTGATTTCTGTTGACTCAGTGGGTATCCAATCCATGGAGGAGGATGCTATTGATATAGTGTCATCGGTTTCGTCGAAGTCATAATTCGACGCGCTGTAGGTAGAATCAGGGGAGTGTTGACGTCCTAGAGATGAGATGGGGAATGCAGATGTTGTGTGCGTGGACTCGTAAGATATGTGTCTTGGCTTGGATGAAGGGTCGGCGAGGATGGGTTTGAGGCCCGAGAAGGAGACCTGAGGAGCTTTGATGAGGCGCACCGAGCGAAGAGAGGCTACAGTGGTCTATGTACACGTTAACTGAGGGGAAAATCTGTTGGATGAGGGTATACGCACGAAAAAGAGGAAGATGAGCATTGCGCCGTGCGCGGCATTCAAAGGAATGCGTGAATCTCTGAGCCAGCTTAAATCGAGACTCCAAAGTGCAGCAGCACGAACAAGCAACATGATAGCTTGGAGTGCCATGTGATTGTTCACACCTCGAATCCGTGCCTGGCTGTGTAAGGCTTCAGCAAGTTTGTTGTTCCACCAGCAGGAGAGTAGTCCTAGCCAAAGCCCGCTCCATGCTCGCTCGTGTGTCGCGAGCAAGCAGTTGAGTTGGGCGTGTTTTGTCCTTGCTCCGTTCCATATGCATTTCTGAGTGGAGAGCCAGCTCCTGTATGTTGCATCGTCTTGGACCTCAGCTGATGGCAGCATTCCCATGGCATGGTACTCCAGCTGTGCCAAAAGACTCATGCTCCATAACAGTCCACCAGCAAGGATAGCAAGGCGCTTCCAACCCCATGTCTTCCAGTCGACTATTCGCTTCACTTTAGACTGTACAAGTATCCGTCTCAAGTGATCATCTTGTGCTGCTTTGATCGTCTCGCGCATGCGGCGATTCACCTTTGGTTCGCATTCGGGACACAGTTGCGGATACCTCTCGGCAAGATTCGTCTTGTATTCGTCGAGATTATCGAGATAAGTTTCGTATTCTGGGTCGTTCGAGTCTGGGAGGTAAGAGGCGAGGGCTTCGGTGTAGAAGTGCTGGTTTTGAGTGCATGTTCGACAGAAAATAGTAGGTTGTTGCGAGGTGAGATCTGGGGAACGGGCGCGAGCGGACAAATGTGCGTATTGATGTCGGGAGGGTCTGGGAGTATTGGGTTCTGAATAGACAGGCGGATCTGTGATTTGGCCGTTCTGTCTTTGTTGTCAGTGGTTTGTTTACAGCCAGCTTCTGTATGCGAAGACATACGGCGTCGAGATGGTTCACAGACTCGCAACTTGCACACTTCCACTGGCGAAGAGCGGGTGTCTTTTTCTGATTTGATTTTGTCTGGCAGTACCAACAAGTCAGATATGAGCTGCCGAGGAGTGGTGGCATGGTGTATTGATCGCTCTCGGAGAAGACCATGGATGCGGCTGCGGCCTTGAAAATGCTTTACGAGTACGATAGCGAGGCATCTACCCATTTTTGATACCGAGCGTATTCCACAACAACACCCATTATTGCTCCTCAGCAATCATCAGGACAACAATGCAAACATAGCACACAGGAGTTTCACATCGGTCCCATCAACGACAATGTTCACCCCACGGGCAACCAAACGAATGGCCCAGAGGACTGCCCGCTCGTTGAAGCCTGTCCCAGAAGCATCGTTGAAGCCTGCCCCAGAAGCATCGTTGAAGCCTGCCCCAGAAACATCGTTGAAGCCTGCCCAAGAACGATTCCAACAGAAGCTCGACCAAAATGTTGCTCGAATAGCCAATGCCTCTTTGAAGGCTTCAGAATACTACCTCGACCGCGCCAACTACTCCATCAATTACCGTCGCAGACGGGCTCTCCAACTGAAGGCAAAGGCCGATTATCAAGAGCGCCAACAGGCACGTAAACGCCACCTTATATACATGCGGGAAGCGAGGATGGTCTACAAAAATGCAAAACTCGCGCGCATAGAGGATATACAGCTGGGGCCTTTGGCACCGAAAAGAGACATTGGCAAGGACAAGGACGCTTTTGGAACCGTTAGCAACAATCTTTTACACCCCCCGCCAATGGATCCGACATCTCGCGCGAAAGAGGAGCTTGCTGCTGGGAAAAATAGCTTCCGTGTACATGATCGCGTCGTGGTCATCAGAGGTAAAGACGCTGGCAAAATTGGTAGCTTGACCGAAGTCAACAATGACTCCATGCAGCTCTCAATCCGAGGTTTCAATGGTGTATGTCGTTTTTTGGCTTGAAGATTGGCACGTGCTAATCCGAGTATAGGTAGAATATTTGCAACCTGAGTGGATGGCCACAGCTCAGAACGATCCCCGCAAATATCTTCCGACAAATCTGAAATTACCTTTTCGCGATTGCCGCCTCGTTGTAGCTGCTGTTGTGAACGAAAAGGGAGAGTTCCAAGAGCCAAAGGTGATTGACCCTGAACCTGAGGAATTTGAAGATGAGCTCGAGGAGCTCGAGGAGCTCGAGGCCGAGACTGGTGAAGAAGAGCATACTTGGACGACCAAAGAATTCATTCTCGACCATGTTGACTTACGGAAACGACTGGTACCATCCAGATTACAGGATTCCGTTCGCGTTCTACCAAAATTCCTTCGAGATCCAACATACGAGTTCGACGCTGCAACGAGAGAGAACCAATTTTTACAACTTGAACTTGAAAATATTCAAAACAAACCAGAGGAATACGCAAAGGGAAAGCTTGTTCATGGCTACAAGTGGGAAGAAATTCGCGTCATTCCAGGCACCAGTATTGAGATCGTGGATTTAACAAAGGATGACACAGAAATAGATCCCTCTTGGGAAGAAGGATTCGATCCGGATGCCGAAGTATACCCAGGCGACACTCTACAGTCTGACGTTGAATTCGAGACGTACACCCCTGTGTTGACAAAGCCTCCTTTCCCACGGTCAGTACTGAGCGAATTGCAAACATTTAATAGCAGAACCGCGCCTATCAATCGAATCAAGCCCTCCATTCTGAGCAACAGGGAGGCAAAATTCGCGCTGTTAGAAGCACAGAAGATCTTAAGGGAAGAGAAGATGAAGACGCCGCTGCAAGAGATCAAGGAGCGACGGTTGGAGATCGAGAAGCAAGTCCTTGAGAAGAGAAGATTGAGTGATGACGAGCTCTTCGCAAAGCTCGGTGCAGCCATGCAACAGAAATGTGTGGCATTAGGTCCGAATGCAAGGACACAAAAATATCTTGATAAGATGCAGGAGGAGAAGGATTCCAGAGCTGCGATGCGAGTCGAAAGGCAGCGCGCACTGGAAGAGGCCGCCTGGGAAAAGAAGTTGGAGGCTGAAAACAAGAAACGTCTTGAGCCTTCCGAGATGAAAGGAAATCTCCGCTACGAAAAGGTTGTCGATATTTGGCCCACGGACCCAAAGGCGCGGGAAGCCCAGCGGGCAGCCCGAAGAGCCGAAAGGGAGGCGGCTCTGATCGCTCAGTCTAAAATCACGCAAACGCTGGCAGCTAAGGTGCAGGTTATACAGGCGCAAATAGCCAAGGCAGAGGCCAAACGTGAGAAGAGAAAGAACCAGGGTGAGCGCGGGAAACGAGTGTTTGACGAGAGGATTAAGAAGAAGACTCTGGTTTTGGACAGAAAGGTGGAAGCTGTCGAGAGGATGAGGAGAGATATCCTTGCGCAAGCAAATGAGGCAATGAGAGCAAGGGAGGCCGAACAGAGCGCCAGCACCAGATGGTATTAGAAGTGCTGGTTGGAGTGTCTCAACGTATGCGTGTCTAGACTTTGGAAGGGTGTTTTCTGTACATATAGGGGCATCGCATCATTCCCATCCGGAGGCGCAACTCATTTGGATTCATCAACGATTGTAGTCTGAGCTCAAGTTCCTCAAACATTGCTCATTCCAAAGCTCTACCCACACTTCCCTAAGAGCTAGTTGAGGGTCAGGCTTGATGGAGAACCTAAAAGAAATGGTGAGCGTGTGTGCGATAGAAATACACCGTCCATTATATCTTGCATGACAATCAGGTTTCTGGAGCTTCACCACCAACGTCCCTGGCAAGACCAAGTGTTCATTTCGAAACCGAAAGAAACCTCGAGAAGATTGAGGTATGGTGGAGGCGACCTCAAAAATACTCACAACTTAAATTATTGTCCAATGGAGATGCAAGAATTGTCGCACAGGCTTGGAAGGAAGGTCAGTGGTTGATTGACACAATGCAAGGTGGCCAATTTCCTGCAACTCGGTCTGGAAGCAATGGCGTCGTCTTTCTTTCAAATTTGCCGTAGCATATTCCGCACGCGATATCATCTCATCTATAAGTTCTGGTCAGCAGCAGCCAAAAACACATTGTCATCAAAAACCTTGACGTGCAGTGGGACCACGCCGCTCAAGAAGCTGCCATCGTCACAATGATGTGTAAACATGGAGGCCAGGTTTGATACATGATTTATGGTCCTCTGCAGGGACTAGGCGAGCGAAAAAGGCAGTTTCTGTCAGACTGTCGGAAACATGTCAGGATAAAGGTTGAAACAATACCTTGGAGGAAGACCTTTTCTCGACTGGAGCATGTTGCCTGATTCAGAATCACTGATCAGAGCTGCCAGAGAGGATATTCATCGGATCTTGAGCAGGACTCCGGTGCCGAGCTGGCTGGAAGAAGAGATGGCCGCCTCGAAAAATAGTAGATGTGTGGGGGCCACGCCATTCGGATTTGAAATCTCGCACATTGAGATCACCTTTGGTATGCAGGCCACGATCTTGCCTGATTTCAAGATATCCAGTCAGATCTACTCCTCTTGATGTCAACGCAAATCCAAAACCACGTTGCAGACTCTGCGCTACCTCAACCACTTCAAACGACTTCGGCACTTCGAGCATTTTATATTCAGTTGATAAATTTCAGGACAGCAGTATCCAACATGAGGCAACGAGCAGCCAGAATATCATGGATCTGATCAGGGGTCCTGTTATTGTAATGGTCAGAGGAGAGAAAATTCCCATTCATGTTTGAAATTTTCGATGAGACGAAGGAAATCTTGCTGGCTATTCGAATTCGACACGCTCGGGAGAAGCTGATCAAATTTCCCTCATCACGTCGACACCCTAGGAGTCTCCAACATTCCAACTTTCGTATCAAGCTTACAGGCCGCAGAAGAGGATTTAGATGTAGAACAGTTTCGGACAAGGCTCTGGGAACTAAGCCGTGGAACAAAATATCACCCACGAGAATCGGACGCCAGCAACTTGAGAATCGCTTCATCCGTCCTCGAAGCATTCACACATACCTAAATTCTGGTCGCTTGTATTTGCGCATCAAGCCCTGAACTCGACCTCGACCTTGTGGAAGGAATTGTAGTCGTTCAATGTATATCCTTCTTACAATTATTTTCCGACTCGGCTGATTATAAGCGATGCAAGCAAAGACGTGACAACATAACGACGTACGACATTGTTGCTCAGGTGGGATAACTTTACTGTCCTAGATATTGATATACGCTGTCGATAGCAACTATCAATCAAGGGAATTGAAGATTTGATGTCGGTCCTCAAAATCAGTAGGACGTCTTTGAGTTCAGATTGGTGGTAACAATCTCCCAGCAGTTTTATTTCTCAACGAACCAAAATTTTGTATCGCTCTCCACTTCGAACCGGGCAATTTCAACGCTATCGATATGTTCGGTTTTTGACTAGACGTTCGGGGAACTCGGAATGGAAGGACTCACTGTATCGCTACTGCACGACTGTCGATGAATCACGTATGTACGTTGTTCAAGGTGTTATCTGCACCTCCGTCGCCACATCACTTCTTGGCGAAATGAGTGAGTTGTAAATCTTCCCATGGATAGCGGAGGTGGAGATTTTC
Organism: Venturia pyrina ICMP 11032; assembly: GCA_000738655.1. Lineage (NCBI taxonomy): Eukaryota > Fungi > Ascomycota > Dothideomycetes > Venturiales > Venturiaceae > Venturia > Venturia pyrina. Next base: position 40,425 of record JEMP01000148.1, on the reverse strand, counting down.
TTGGGGTCTGCAATTCAAGAAATCGTCCTCGCATCAAGATGATTGCTAGCCGAGGTATGCAACTTTCGTTCTTGGAGTTATACTGTAGGGCGGATTTTGACCAAGAGGCTAAGCGTTTCGGCAGCTCCGCGGAGAAACTGTGGAACGTTACTGTTGGATCGTCTTTCGCTTATCGTTCAGCCTTGCGGGCGGGGTATCGTCGGCCGAGAATTTGCACATGGCAACAACGTTTTAGAATCACTTGGAGAGGTCGTTAGAACAAATAAAAGCCTCTAACGTTCAGCCTCATTTTCTTACACCCCGGTGCGTCCTTGGCTTAGAGCCTGACTTGCAGGGATCCAGGGCTCGATCGAGAATCGACTTCTAGCATCTTGAATCATGGTATTCTTGTAAGAGCACGCGATTGCAGATCGGAAATTTGGATACTTTCTCTTAGATGTGAGAAAGCAAATTTCCAGATTATATATTTTAGAGAAATCTTCAAGAGATCAAGAGTATGTCAACATAATTTCTGGTTCCTGGTACTCGTTGGCGTGGGTCATATGAGGATCTTGCATCTCAAGAGTCCAGGACATCCCATTTCTGACTGCAGATTTAACCATCCACGCTCTTGTCTTTCCGGAATCTTTCCAATGCCTTGGCACTGCTGATCGCGATGTCGTTTTCTTGGGTCCCTGGCTTCCGCGTCGTTTCTGTCTTGGTCGCTCCATTGTCTTCTTCTGTCCTATTTCTCTTAGTTCAGACCGAAAGAGCTCAGGGTAGATTTGCCTATCTCTTTTCGAAATTTCTCTTCAATCCCCTAATCATTTCGCGTTTCTTCTCATTTTTCGAGTTAATTCGTCCAGCCAAACTTAAAGTTATACCGTCGGCGCCTCATCATTTCGAACACCGGCTTACCATCTACTGACCTCATCCTGCGAACGAATCCTTCTATCAAGCCTTGATCTATCTCCCACTGGAAAAGCAGCAGTCCAAATACGCCAGAACTATGGATCCCTCTTCGTCGACACTGGTCAACATAATCACTGAGTTACAACAAGAGAAGCGTGATGTCAGAATCGCTTCTGAGAAGAAAGTCGCGGACCTAGAGTTAGAGTTGCGAATTGAGCAACAAAGGAATGGCTCATTGATGGCACAACTAATAGAGGTGCTTGGTGACGGACCAGCAAGAAGTGATGAGCTGATGCATCAACTGATCGAGTCGTTGGAAAATAAGCAATCCTCGAGACATTGGGCTGAACGAGAAAACGGTGACCAACCCTGGCTCTCAAGCCAAGCTGTTGTCGAAGCTGTCACAAAAGCTGTGAACACACTCACGGAGTCGGCGGTTCAGGTCCAACGCGCGCTACCCGAGGCCGAGATGAGGTTGTCGAGGAAACACTCCGTGATGCGAATTGAGGTCGAGAAGGCTCTCGCAGCGTCGACGACGGAACTGATGAATGTGCTGAGAACAACTCAACGGAGCTCGCAACACATTACCAGGTATGACGAGGTAAACACGGAGGAACTTGTGGAAAACATAAACAACAGGCTCACCAACGAGCATGATGACAATTCCCTCGTTTCCAGGGTGGCTGCCAAGATGGACTCGCAGGTGACGAACAAGTTGGAAGCCAGCGAGAAAGCGCCGAAGGGGACGTACAAGTTGTCCCTCCAGGTTTGTACTTATCCAATCGTCTGAAGATGGATACTGATTATTCTAATTGCAGAGTATCAAAGCAGGAGACGCTAAGCACATCTTCCGAAAATAATGAGGGAGATGAACACCGAGAGACGAGTCCACGAAGACTGCGACGCCAGAATGGATGGTATCTTGGAGAGGGGTGTAAATATGGGGGTGGACCATCGCCACAGAGCTCCGACTATGGTGACTTTAGCTCATCAAGCAGGTATTCAGAGAGCGCGAGCTCGGCAGAATCTTTGACGTATTATTATGGGCATAGCTTAGAGAAAATTAGCGAGTGACTTTGGAGAAATCTGATACCCTGTACATTATTTGTGCGACAAGCAGTTATAATTTTCTCCCCTAAGCCAGGTTCATGTGTTTATTATTTGCGCTCAATGCCGAAATGATCGTTCATGGTGGAGTTGGATTGCCGTTGAGTGTATATCTCGTACCCGCTTCACTTTCATGAAGAATCCTTGACTATCAGAGCCACACTGGTGCTTGGTATGGGATGGCGATCATTCAGCTGATCTTAAGTGTCTGCCGTATCTTTCAATCGTCTGCAAAATCATTTGTCTTGATGATCTCACTAATTCCTATTCGGCTACAACAACCCTGTCGCTCTATATCTGTAGCTAATACTAGGATGTTGTGCGAGCAGTCCGCCCACGCATCATCACTTCTACTGTCAATGATACGAGCTGCGATGAATGGCTCGTACTTGAAAACTTCCTCGGCTGAAGAGAACATATACAATCTCAGTCTCAGATGTACTAGGCAATCTAACAACAGGGATATTTTTTTGAGTCCAAGAAAGACAGGAGATGCCCATCCGGTCGTTTCTGAGGGCCTCGTTGGACGGAAGTGATGTAACCTTCGAAGGCCATCTAGACCGAGATCATCCTCTCTGGCAAGAGTCTAAGACAGTACTGAGACTTTGCAGCTGCATTTGGCGTCTGTGAAAGAAGCCTCCCGTCTCAAAGCTCTGTCTACCGAGGCCCATGACCAAGATGAATCGAGCGAGGCAAGGAGCTGCTAGAAGTGCTCGTAGACGTTAAACGGTTTGCCATGAAAGAGAGTTGTTGTTGACGAGACTCCTCGAGCGGAAAGACCGAGATCAAGGAGACGCCCAGGCGCCCCACTCTTTTTCGTTTGTAAGGGCGTGATATGTATCCCATGCGAGCAAAGACCGGAGGGCGAGAAGTCAGAAGCCATACCTTCATCATAGAAAAAGAGACCGGTATCTAGTATCTCAAAAGCTTCTCCCCAGAGCACGTGACCTTTACCCAATCGGGAAAATTATCTTCGACGGCATGCTAGTCTCCTTAACGAGGCCCTTGTCCTCCGATCGTCGAACCAAAAGCTCATTCATAGCCAAGTTCTGCCAATTTGAGATCAATTCCAGCAATTTTCTAGCCAAATCATTCGCCAAATTGCCAGAAATTTGTCCATCTTATCTCGAACATCGTGAATTGCTTCGTTAAATTTGCCGCCGGATACCTAAATGACAGTCCCGTCGTGATAGTAACGAAGGCCAAAACGACATCGTCTTTTTACTCCCCTCCAACCCCTCCCCAAAAGTCTTTCTTCCAAGCATTAATCAACTCCTTCGTTTTCGAATCCCCAAAAGGATCAATCTGAGTAGCAAAAAACCCAGCAACACCCTTCTCCCTCGAAGCGAACCAAATAACATTACTAGCACCACCCCAACAAAGCACACCCTTCGGCTGTCCAAGCTCAGGAACCTCTTTGGTCGTCAAAAACCCACCTAAACCATGATTCGCTCCTTCATCTACAAGAGGTCCAGCAACGGTTTCCCACGCAGGTCGAAGCTGAAGAAGCATAGCCATACCTGGACTTCCAAGTGCGATTTGTGGTTGGAACATCAGATCTCTGGTGGCTTCTGAGAAGAGCTTAGGCTTGTCGGAGATAAGGTCGGCGAGGATAGCTGTGATATCGTGAACTGTAACAGAGAGACCATGACCACCAGCCTCCTCACCATCCGGATCATCACCCTGCCAGAATTTGAATTCCTTGAGATCTCCTTGTGTTGTTCGGGTGGCGGCGCCCATGAGACGAGCTTTGTACTCGGGATGTTGCGAGATGTGAAAGGTCGGATAGGGAGCGGAGAGCCCGACTACTGCCCAGATATTTTCGTTGCAGTAGTCCTCGAAGTTCTGATTATTGTGAAGGCGCGAGACAGCAACTCCAGCCCAGTCAAGCGACAGCCCATAAGCCCATCCGTTTCCAGGTTCGAAGACCAATGGATTATTAAATTTCTCGACGATCTTTTCGCTGGCCGCGTTCTTCATTCCCTCTGGTGTCTTCTTCCACTTCATGATCAAAGGATGCAGGAAAGGATAAGTGAGACCGCTTGTATGGCTTAACAAGTGTCTCGCCGTCATCTGCGTCGTGGGTTTCTCAAAGACTAAATCGCCTTGGGGGCCAGTCTCGATCACTTCTTTACTTGCAAGCTCTGGAACAATTGTGACAAGAGGCTCGTCGAGACCTACGAGGCCTTTATCGATACATTGAAGGAGTGCGATGCTAGCAATCAACTTTGTAGCACTGGCAAGTTTGACAACTGCATCTCGTTTCAGAATATTGGCGTTGGAGGTGACGGAATCATAGCCAGAGAGCTTGGAGTACAATGTCTTGCCTAGGCCTAGTCAGAATTCTCGAGAAGTCTTCAAGTGCTGATAGATCCGGGGATTGTCCCACCATGTTTGTCTACGCATGTCATGATTGCGCCATGGACTTGCGCGTCACCCTTTTGAGTGAAGTTGGCGAGTAGAGTATCGAAGTCGGACATTTTGTGACTTGTGATGATGAGAGAGAAGAGGTTGAGCTTTCCAGAAGACGGCGGTGGAAGTTGTGCCATCTTATGCCTTTAAAACACCCATGGAATACGGAGTGGGTGCCGATCCTTCGCTTACCTATGTTTTGCGGTTTCCAAATCAGGACAGCGGCCCAATGCTGCAAAACGACCCCTTCTTCCCGGAAACCGAATCCATCGAAGTGCAGATTTTTCCAACCATCTGGTTACTTGAGATTTCTGTTTTTGAAATTCGTTGTGCGGCCAGGGTATCTTCATCTGCAAAAGTAACTGGCTTACTAAATGATTGAGATTGAGATCAGCGTGATTCCTCCACCAGAGCTCCACATCTCGGTGGCCGATGTTTACACCAGAACAGCCTCAAAGCTTTCGACAGACCCATCACTTCGATACCGCAGCGCTTCTCCGTCCATAAATCCATGGACATAGCACTCTCCGAGAAAGCGGAATTCCCAGGGTCCACCATCAGGAATCGAATGCCTCGTTGAATGTGATCGCACTGCGTATAGCATCTGCCCACCCAAAAAGCCACATATTTTGTCACCCACATCCAAAGCTGCAGGCCCAACTCCCATGTAGCCTTTGGTCGTCGAGAAGAATCGACGCTGAGACACGGTACAAGTCATTGATATTCGCATGTGATGAGCTTCTTGCATGTCTTTGAGAGAAGTCAGGTTTCGACTAAGAGACTCAGCATCAAAACGCTTTCCACGCTCGAGACAAAAAGTGCCAGGGCGGAGCACGTCTCCGATTATGGTGTGAAGGAATGCCTCCTCGTATGTGACGCCAGGCAAGTATTGAGCTCGAGGATCATGCGGCCCCCAAGATAAAAGTAGATCTGCCATGCTATGATCGCGCGTGCCTGTCTCCTTGACGCTGGATACTTCGTCCAAGCTGAATGCATCAAGATAGAGTTTGTGGTTATGGAGACTGATCTTGCCAATATGCTCAAGACTGGCGTTGTATAGTCTTTTTCCCTGCTGGTACTCATGTTGAGTTTTCTTGAAGTTGTCGAATGAGGGAGAGTCTGTCCAGTCTGGGATGAAGGACGGCCAGTCATGTCTATCAAGCAAACTTATCGAGCCTGTGACATAGCCTAGAAAGTCCAAACGATGCAGTGGCGGAGACTCATTGGTACAGTGTCTGACCACATTCCTATAGACCTCGAGAACCGATCGAGAATAATCTGGTCTGATCGTGATCTGACTTGATTTGAGGGACGCGAGAACGGCGTAAACCTTGTCGCGCGGGTTTTCGCATTTGAAGGATCGGCAGAAATGAAGCGCGTCCAATAGCCGAAGCTGGCCACGATAACGAAGCTCGAAAGTCATGAACATCGGGTAGAAATGTCTTGATTCGAGGGGGAGGAATGGAAGCCCAGGAAATCTAGTAATCGGGTGTGCCACGAGGAGAGCCTTGAGGAGGTCGAGGAAAGGAGTCCAGAAGCGTCCACACATAGCGTAAGTTGGAGCTGGTCCCGTAGCTTCTTGTACCACCCATGTTCTTTCCCACCAAGTTCTCGAAGCCAAATTATGTATTGCTGCCCATGTGCGTTGAGATGAAAGAGTATTGGTCAGTAAGCCCCATACTTCGGTTTTTCTTGACTTCTCCCAAATTGCTGGAAGAAGTTTTTCTTGAGAGGCTGTATCGACAGGTCCTATGCAAGCGCTCCATGTATTGATTGTTTGCATGGCGTGATCTGTATCATCTTCAGGCAAACCGAGCCAGACGCAGACAGCTGCGGCTTTGCCATATATCTCATTCATATAGCCTACCTGAGAACTTCGTTCCTTCTGGTCAAACTGGTTGATGCATACTTGATCGACCCACAGGTAAGGACCTGAGTTCAATGCCAGCTCTAGGATATGATCTAGGGCATCGGCGAGGTTTTGTGAGATGTAGAACTTCTCGTCATCGATTGCAATGGTGCAGTTCTTGTCACAAAGTCCCCAGGCATACGAGACAGCTGTGTAGCGTGGGCATTGGCTGGGATCATCTATCCTGACATTGTGGAGTCGGTATTGGTGCAAGTTATCGTTGCTGGACAAGATCTCCAGTAGTCGTATTTCGTGCGTGGCACGTAGCGGGCGATACATGAAAGATGTCGCCATGAGAAAGAAGGAAATAGGTGTAAGTGTTGATGATCATAAAGTTCGTGCTGCTTTAGTGGGGGCGCTCTTGGTCGCGCAAGATGCATAAGACACGAGGCTTTCATTAGGGCGGTCTGCATATGCTGCACGACCAGTCACTCTGTCGCTCCATCAGTATCAACTGAGAGTCTTGAGAAAACTACGACAGCCGTTGTACCGAGCTCCTGGTCTCTATATCAATATTGATATATCTCTAGCAATTTGGCTTTAGGGGTGCCGAAAATCAACCCATTTCTATCTGGAGTCGAGCATGCTTTCGTAGGGCTAGATCTTCGTCGGGGTTGTGAGATGACAAAGATGCTGTGCCACCTCCGTGAAATGAAAGCAACCAGAAGCTAGAACAGGTAACTTTTCCGACTTTTTGGACGATCGGTAGGTATGTACGTACAAAACCACTGTACCCCTAACGCCATATGCTGTACACGATAACCCCTTCACGAAGCTAATCGCTCAGCTCCGCTTGCCTGACAACCTCTTCCCGATCCTCACTTGCTTTTCGCGCAAGCAGATTCAGGGCACTTCCGGCGATGACGAATCCACATTGGTCCTTGCTCAGAGTGTGCCTTGTTCTAATTCTCGTGACCTCTTTACCGCCCCTCTTCACGATCAATTCAACGTTGCCTTTTCCACCGGAGTGGAGGACATCCAGAAGTCCAACAGTTTCGACTTCATCACAGGACTTGACGGCATCGTAGTCTGCCTCATTGGCGAATGTGAGCGGAACTACTCCTTGCTTCTTCAAATTTGTCTCGTGGATTCGTGCAAACGACTTGGCCAGGATAATGCGACCTCCAAGGTATCGTGGTTGAAGGGCCGCGTGTTCTCGAGCTGAACCTTCGCCGTAGTTTCCTTCTGCGACCACCAACCACTCCTTGCCTTGGGCTTTCCATTGCTTTGCGAGTTCTGGGATACCCATCGCGTTGCCAGAATCATCGTATGCCACGTTAGTTTCTCCGGTCTCAGCATTGATGGCACCGATAAGTGTGTTCTCTGCGATGTTTGGTAGATGTCCTTTGTACTTGAGCCATGGACCGGCAGCGGAGATAGTGTCAGTCGTGCATTGCCCCTTTACCTTGTACAAAACCTTGAGGCCCTTGAGCTCAGTGTCTGGGAAAGGCTCGAAAGGCTCAAGGAGCGCAAGACGGTCGCTCGTAGGGCTGACCTTAACCTCTTCGGACGCATCTGGAACACCTGGGGTTGGAAGAAAGTTTTTGTTACCTTCAGCAAATCCTCTAGAAGGCAGGTCCTGTCCTTGAGGGGGTGCAAAACGGAACTCGCCACCATTTGGCAGAGGCAAAGAGTCGGTAAGAGGGTTGAAGGTGGTAGATCCAGCGTAGCTAAGTGCCGTGACTAGTTCCGGTGACGCGAGGAAGTTCATTGTCGCCCTATTCCCGTCATTTCGGCCTGGGAAGTTTCGGTTGTAGCTGGTGAAAATAGCGTTGTCTTCACCTTTAGTCACTCCATCTGTTCTCTTCCACTGACCAATGCAAGGACCACATGCATTGGCAAGTACGACTCCTCCAGCGGACTCGAAAGTCGAGAGTGTATCGTCTCTGTCCAGAGTGGCCCTAACTTGTTCACTACCAGGTGTGATGAAGAAATCTGCCTTTGGCTTGAGTCCTGCAGCAGAAGCTTGCTTAACAAGATCTTCAGCACGTGTCATGTCCTCGTAAGAACTGTTAGTACAACTGCCGATGAGACCGGACGAGAAGGTTGCGGGCCATTTGTTCGCTGACACTAGGGCAGAAAATTTGGAAAGAGGTGTGCTTAAATCGGGTGTGAACGGCCCATTGATATGTGGCTCGAGAGTCGTGAGATCAATTGTAATGACTTGGTCATATTCTGCTTGCGCGTCAGGTCGTAGAAGGTTTTGTGCTTCCGGCATTGATGACAATTCGCTAGCCTTTGCAGCAATTGCTCCTCGGTGAGTTGCCTGCAAGTACGGGACGTGACCAGGTGAGAACGGGAACAAAGAAGTCGTTGCTCCTACTTCAGCTCCCATATTGCATATCGTCGCCATGCCGGTTGAGCTCAGAGTCTCGACACCAGGTCCAAAGTACTCGATTATGAAACCAGTTCCACCTCGCACCGTCAGCTTTCCGGCCAACGCCATGATCACATCTTTTGGTGAAGACCATCCACTCAATTGTCCCTCCAATCGCACACCAAGAACTTTTGGTGCCTTTAACTCCCAAGGTGCATCCACAAGCGCATCGACCGCATCGGCACCACCAACACCGATTGCAATGGCCCCCAGTCCACCAGCGTTCGGTGTGTGGCTGTCTGTACCTAGCATCATTAATCCTGGTGCTGAGTAGTTCTCCAGAACGGATTGATGTATGATGCCAGCTCCCGGTGGCCAGAACTCAATGCCATATTTCTTTGCGGCTGACTCCAGAAAATCGAAAACTTCTTTATTGCCCTTGATGCTGGCTGGAAGATCGGTGTCTGCTCCCTTCTCGCCCACAATCATATGATCGCAGTGAATGCTTGCTGGAACAGCTGTCGTAGGCAATTGGCAGGTCATGAATTGTAGCAAGGCCATTTGTGCAGAGGCATCTTGCATAGCCACTCTATCCGGCTTGAGCTTCAGATTGGCCGTGCCACGAATATCTTTGCCATTGTTCGTATTTGTGAGAAGAGATTCCTCGGCATTCTCAAGATGAGAGTACAAGATCTTCTCGGCCAGTGTGAGAGCTCGGTTCACACCTAGTATGTGTCGGACCTGTTCGAATCTCTTGAGGAGCTTTGGGTACGGAGGAGTGCGGGACTCAATGTCCTTGGGAGAGGGATATGGAACATCGTGGGTCGTGGCAAGGTGTCTTCGCTGGGAGAGGTATGAAGGAGAGAGTCGCGTACTGCTTCGTAAGTTCTGGTGATTGTCAGCAGGCGAATACAACTGGAAGCAGGAATGTCTAGACTCACAGTGAGCTTGGGTGCCTTGCCCACCCTCAATGCATGCCTCGTCGCCATGGTGTATACAATTGGGGAGTGAGTGATCGTCGCCTTCCTCCCCCACAAAAATTATCTGTCTTGGACTTTCGGATTCATTTTCGCGTTGATTAAGAGCGACTTCGGCAGAGCTACTTTCATGCCGAGGCCGAACCAATCAACATCGTTGTATTTCCACGACTGTGGAACTCTCAAATCGTTCACACCTAGTTGAAGATGCGGTTCCGATGTACAGAGCATCTCAGAACCACCTTGTGTCCCTTGTGGCGGGCAAGGGAAGTTGGACACCAATGTTATGACTTCAATCTTGCTCAGCTCAGAATTCAACATCGACAACAAAACATTGTCTGGCAACGACCTCGAAAGACCTCTTAGATTTACTGCCGAAACAGCTGAAATTGTATCACTACCAGCAATTCTTCCAGAAGACTTACTTGAAGGAGGATAGCCCTTCTAAGGTACTCCCTGAAGAGGAACGAAAAAATCCGTCAAAAGGAGCGACTATATCATATCTTATCGCCGCTCAAACAGTCCTAGTGCCCGAGGTCTACTCAAAGCCAGAAGACGAGCACGTGTTATATGGACGGCGGGAATCTCACGTATTGCCGTCGCAGCAGATATCATTTCCGGGCATACTCAACTAGAACCATTGGATGGGTAGCCATTTTTGCATGTGGGGGGCCCAGAAGATGGAATGAAATGAGACTGCGAACCATCAAATGAACAGTGGATAGTAATGATGGACAGGGAGAATGTCAAATGTTGGAGGAAAAACCTGTAGTCTGAACCAAGGCACATTTTCAATTCTATCATGCATTGAGTTAGCTGTATCGGACTTTTAAGCATGAACCGACAGATGGTCTGAGATGGGTTGAATATGGTGAAGTTTATCTCATGTTTCTGGCGACTTTCTCAATGAACCGCATCACTTTTTGTAGCCTATTTGGCCTTCTATGATGTTTATTGTGTGCTTGACAAGTCTGACAGCATTTGATATACCAGATTGATCCCCGACCGCGCTCTTTTACCTACCTGCCACAACATTAAGCACACCACCATCAATGGCGAGGATCTCTCCGTTGACATAGGTGTTCTTGGTCAAGAATAGCTATATCGCTCTTGTCAGTTCTCAGTTTTGAGTGTGGAGGAAGGGAGTGTACTTACCACAGCCTGCGCCATCTCCTCGTCCTTCCCACCCCTCTGCATCGGCACCTCGTGGTCCTTACTCTGCACCTTCTCAGCGGGCAACTCGCTTTTCTGATCCTCACCACTCTCCTTAGTCGTCATCTCGCTTGGAAAGCTTGACCGCAGTTAGCAACGACTCGACACCACCCTAGAAGAATACATACTAGCCAGGCGCGATACTGTTAACCCGAATCTTCAACTTCTGGAACTCCGCGCTCATCAGCTTTGTTAAATGGACCGTGGCTCCTTTGGCAGCATTGTATCCGAAGTGACCTTGGGCGTGTCGCATGATTCCGCTCATGCTAGAGATGACGATAACAGACGGTGCGAGGTGTCCATGCTCGGCAGCACCGCGTTCAAGCAGCGGTAGGAAAGCTACAGTGGTAAAGTAGACGCCACTAACATCAGTTCGATACGTCTGATCCCAAGCCTCGAAAGACTCCTTCTCCCAAAGCTTTGCCTTGATATCCTCTGCGTTGTCTTGATCCGGCTCGGCTTTGGTTCCTTCGATGCCTGCGGCTGTGATGAGGAGGTTGATGTGATTCTCCTTGGAAGAAATCTCCTTGACAAGAGCCTCAATGTCTTTCTTTGAGGTTACATCGCACGGACTGCATGGGATGATTTGGCCATCGTAATCGTCCGGATTGTGTGATGATGCAGCTTTGTCTAAGGCCTCCTTGCGACGACCGACTGTGTAGACCTTGGCGCCATTTGCAGCAAGTGCTTGAGCTGCCATGAGGCCTATGCCACTTCCTAGGCACAAATCTTAGCGGAAGACTGGATAATGAGCTCGATGACTTGCCTCCTCCAGTGACGACACAGACATATCCCTTGACATCGAACAGCTTGCTCGCATGAAGATCTTTTGTTTGCGCCATAGTGAAGATTTGACGGGAGCGAAGACGGTAAAGGACTTTGTTGTGATAGAGAGGAAATCTTTTGGAGGTGATGATCCAAAGTCGGTTACACTAATCACGTCAGCTAGATTTGGAAATCTTGAAATGTTGACGATGTGTGACGTAGCCAGAAAATAATTTATACAGGGATAGTGGGTTATCAAGACAAGAACGTGTCCAACGATTGAAAATGTTGAGTCTCTCATATTTCTTCAACGAATCTATAACCCATCCGGTACTGATCATATCACCCATAACAATTAAGATATTTCGTTCTGACGTCCAATTACTGACATACCAAACATTGGAAACAAACCCAGCAAGGATAGATTAGGCGCAACGAGCAACCTAGATCCTTGTGGAGCAAGAAGGCAGCCCCAAAAGGTAGAAATGATGAATTAGATTCTGAACTGTTCACAAATACACCGCTTCAACAACTCTTTCTCTTCCTCCAATGGTTCAGCTATATGCAGAACTGTCGCTCGATGCTTCATTTACTGCTTCGGGGTATCGCTTTTGGTGTGATGATTGCGGCGCACTCTATGTGCTATTTGGGCGGTTGGGAAATGGATCAGGTGTAGGGCGGACAATCGTGTTGTGACGCGATGAGCGGCAATTATTGTGGTCAAGGTCTCGATGTCCAAATCTGCGCTTGGGCATATGGATGGTGCAATAGCCCATGTTGAGACTGTCCGGGGGGTTGGAGTCCGCGATATCAGCTTTTGTACCGCTCTCTTCGATCCAGATATCGATATTGATAAATTTCTAGAAATCCTGAAAACCAATATTACCAGAAATTTATCACCATCGACACTGATTTAAGGGGGCCTTGTAAGAATGAGCGATCCCCTCATTCTACATGCCAATGAGTTGTGACAACATCATCGTCGCGGCCGATATAAAGCTCCACTGCGTAGATTGTCATCGTCGCAGCCACATTTATCCATCGCCAGGCATTCCCGCCTGCGTCTCCTCCAACCCCTGACCACCATTCTCCCGGAATACCACTTCCATGGCCGTTCGTGGTTGAAAAGTGTTGCATGAGCAAGCTTGTGTAAACGGCGATCAGGATGCTGGGACTGAACCATGACAGGAAGCCGAGAAACCGGCCTGCCTCATCATCATCCTCCAATGTTGGATCTTGGGATAATGCTCGTGCGCCGGATTCTCGTACCGCGGGTATTATCCTTGCTGCGGCGTACATGACAAAAACTCTATAGATCAACGATATGATCACAGATGGAGTTATAGTGAAGATGGCGGCCAAGAAGAAGTGCCACGAGGCATGAACAGCTGTAGGGAGGGTAGAGAAATAGTAGAGCACGGTGGTGTACGTTGCCATGATCATAGGAGGTAACGGTGGGTATTCGGGCTGGACAGGAGGGGTCACTTGGGCTGCTGGAGGGTGGGAAGGCTTGTAGTCGGTGAAGATTTGGTAGATGCAGAGGGTGATGTATGCAAACTACATGTCATGTTAGCTTTGTTCGCGGGCTTCAGGGGCGGATACATACGAGCAGAGAGCTCTCCACCGGATTCCCTCTTCCACTACCGATTCCCCATGACCCCAAAATGATTACGCAGGTCAACGTGGCTCCGATTAGTATCGCATCGACATTGTCGAGCTCCGGAAAAGTCGTGATACGCCAGAGGAAATAACTGGCAACCGATATGATGCTGGCAGAGACTCCGAGAAGGCCAATCTGAGGAACAATCAGCTACTATGCAATGTCCAAGCACTGTGACCTAACTCACCATCCACGTGTCTCCTCGCTCTCTGTTCACCAACCACCGAGTGATCTGCCCGCATGCTTGTATGATGAGCAAACTGCAGAAACCTTCCAGTAATTGGAACACCGGTGTAGAGTATCGCAGAACCTTGTCCCAGCCGTTGATAGCCAGAGATTCCAAGAAGCCACGACGTCCAAAAAGCCAAGCTTGAAAGGATTTATCCCTGGTGAAGCTGAATGTTCGTTCTGCCCAGGAGCCACCCGCGTTGTCCTTTGAATCGACTGAGAACTTGTTGAGACTCCAGAACATCAGGATGGTGATGGTGATCCATTGTGTATATTTGATGAACAGGATAAAAGCAAAGCGTATCCTTGATTCGTTTGGAGTTAAAAGCTGGAGGGTGGAGAAGAAAAAGTAGTAGGTCGCGAGGGCGAGGGAAAAGGCCAGGCCGCAGTCTCTACCACCGACATCAAAGGACAGAGGTATGGTAAAGACTATCAGGAATAGAAAGACAACCGAAGAGATCAGTCGTACAAGCCACATCGGGCTGATAGGACGATGCGCGTCACGCCGGGTACGCAGTCGGCGGACGTCGCTGGTTGTGTGGTGGGAAAGGGGAGGTAATTCGGCGCGTGAAGACGCGCTCAAGCGCGAAAAGGTTCGTTGGTTCCTGGAGTGCTTGGTGGTCGTGGGATTGTGGTTATAGGTGCGGTATGGAAACGTGGAATTTGCTTGATGCCCTGGTTCTGAGAAATTGTGAGGTCCTTGTCCTTCTTTGTTGAACCGTGCCTGCCGTCTTATCTATCTTCACGTGTCCAGGCTGGGAACTTCCACTTTGTGAGTAAAAAGAATGTTGGAGAGGAACACTATCTGGGACCAAGCCGGTCTTTCAAGGTGCGATGCTGGGAGAGACAAGGACGAGAGGAGAGAGTCATTTCATACCGGGATCAAAGCAAAGGAGCAGGCATTCGACTCCGACTTGGAGCAACTGGCATTGGTCGTGTGAGGAGAACTATGCACAATTGATAGGCACCGAGCAGCCAAGCGGGGATAGACACGGCTAGCTACCTGGAGGAACAGCTCTCTACCATGATATGAAAGGAATCAATTTGCCCAGGAAATACCACAGTAGAGCAGGGTAACTGCCAGTGTGTTGAATTGATACCACCACAGCCACAAAGATTGTCTATCACAGCCACAGCCTAGCGCCCTCAATTGACTTGGCATTGTGGAGTTTCTGCAGCGAATTAGGTAACCATTTGTCCAACAACATACCCGGACCTGGACCTTGACAATCATTCCCACTGAATGCTTCTACACCGCACCATAACAAAGCAATTGCACTCATTCACCGCACTCACAACGTTCAAGCAACCACTGTTCAACGCCAGTCAGCGCTCATTGACCCACCACGCACACAATTGTCTCTTCCTCGCCCCGCGAACCAGAGCAGGGCAATTGACCTCGAGACTAACTCGCTCACGTATTCAACCACTCTCCTCGACTTCTCGATTCGCCATGTCCGACCCTCTTCCTAAGCGTCAAAAGACCTCTCCACCGCTTATCGGAACCCACAATGGACACTTTCACGCTGATGAAGCTCTCGCTGTCTGGTTCCTGAGACAGCTGCCTACATACAAGGACAGCTCTCTTGTCCGCACTCGTGATCAGGCGACTTTAGATACGTGCCACACGGTCGTTGACGTTGGTGGAGAGTATAGCCACGACAAGAACAGGTGCGTCTTTTCTTGGAACACGGTCCCTTTAATTCCCAATCGAGATCGTTGCGATCCTGGCACGGGATTGTGGAAATTGCTAGAATTGTTAGAGTATTGGTCTTGGAGTTGAGATGGCAGGAATCGTTCTGCCGAGCAGTATACTCATTAAAGTCTAGGTACGACCACCACCAACGCGGATTCGAAGAGACTTTTGACACCACCCACAAGACCAAGCTCTCTGCCGCTGGGTTGGTCTACAAACACCTTGGCAAGGACATCATTGCCAACCACACCAGTCTCGCAATCGACAGCCAGGATGCCGAGCTTCTGTACCAGAAGCTCTATGATGATCTTGTTGAAGCCTTCGACGCCAATGACAACGGAATATCGGTGTACGATAGCAAGGCAATTCTAGAGCACGGTATCGAGAAACGATTCGAGGACTCTGGCTTTACTTTGGCATCCTACGTTGGTAGCTTGAACCACAGCCTCCCTCTCGCCGCAGAAGATGATTCGGTCGAGGTCAAGCAACAGAAGGAAGACAAGCGTTTCGAGCGCGCAAGCGCATTTGTTGGCGAGTTGTTCGCAATGAAGCTAGAGGATAAATTCTCTGCCTGGTTGCCAGCTCGTGCCAAAGTTCTCGAGGCTTTCAACAACCGTACCAAACACGATGCGTCTGGCAAAATCATGGTCCTGAATGAGGGACTACCATGGGCCGATCACCTGTACAAATTCGAGGCGTCTACCAGTACCCCAGACGACCAGAAGGTCCTCTACGTGCTCTTCCCCGAAAACGACCAGGCCGACTCTAAGTGGCGCATTCGATCTGTCAGCATGGAAGGCGCTGGCTTTACGAACCGAAAGGATCTCCCTGACGCTTGGAAAGGTCTTCGCGACGAAGAGTTGGACAAAGTTTCCGGTGTTCCTGGTGGCGTTTTCATTCATGCTTCTGGTTTTATTGGTGGTAACAAGACTTTCGACGGTGCTCTTGCAATGGCCAAGAAGGCTATCGCATAGAGTCCAGCCCATTGTGACATTTTCAAGTTGTGGTTGACGTTGATCTCAACTTGGCCATCTCCCAAATCTGATTAGCTTTCCGCACCCGACCGGCGACACTCCTTCCTTCCCTTTAATTCAAGGCGTTTTGGGGGTTTAAAAAAAGCATGTAGATGGTACTCGGATCTTCTCTCTTGTGAGAGAAAGCATTTCTCCTAAGATGGAAATTTTGGTTGATACCCCAAAAGCCACGGACGATGGTTATAGCATGATGACTTTATGCATAGATGGATTTCCCTCTTGGGACATCGACCACGAGATTCGACGGAATCTCTTACACATAGACGGTGTGGCCGAGGAACTGTTTATATATTCAAAAAAAACATGAGCAGGTTTGCCAAAAGTCTTCAGCACTCGTAGTGAATGAAAACGAAAACTGTTATGATTGTCGATCATTGGTCTCTTATATCCCACTCTGGCTTCCGGTTCTTCCAATTTCCACTTTCATCACAAGGGTAGTACAAAAACCACAGTCGTGACGTTGGAGGGCCAAAACTGTGGTAAGATATCCGGTGTTTTTGTTTCCATTTCATGTATTTGTACTTTACGTGCTGCGCCTCATATTGCAGTCTTTCGCCCATCCATCAAAGTACCCATAAAGCACACATCGCAGAAGTGAACATCCTGGTGGTACATCGCCGCCATGTTCAGCAATTGAAAAAAAAAAATCGAAGAAACATAAAAAATACCCAAGCCGTCTGTGGCAATGTCGAGGACGGCATGTGCCTATGTTGAGGACTTCGTGTGTCCTCCCTCTTTGCGAAATATCATGCGCCTATACACCATTTAGTCATCCATGCGTGAAAACCGACCAGTAGTGCTTGCGGACCGTCCTGCGCCAGCTTTTGACCTTGCAATCGAAACAAAGGAATCACTTGCTTATAGCGACTGGCTCCTGTGTTGCATGTTCGCTGCCTTCCTCGAGTGTTTCCTTGCTCTTTGGCTCGCCATTTTCAGCTGCTTCCACATCACTGGCGCTCGTCTCTCTGTGTAGATAACTGCCACCTTCCTTCACAGGGCTGGCACCACGTCCAAGGAGACCGGCAGATACTGTGCCAGGGGACGCTGAACTGATGCTACCATGGTGGCCGTTTGTTGGTGGGGTCGAGGAGTGTGGGATGTTCTCAGGGACCGGATGTTCGCGACCGATTTGGGTGACGCCGACGTCTGAGGCTTTGCCGGCTTTGGAGAGAGCATAGTCGCCGGAGTCAAAGTACTTGCGTTCCTGTGCCGACCTGTTAGTTGTGTTACGCTATGAAGTAAAGAGGTGTGTTAATACCTTCAACTTATTCTGAAGCAAGTCTTTCTTGTTTGGAAGCTTGCCATATAGCCTGAAAAGTCGCTGCTCATCTGGTGATAAGGACTGGCAGCGATTGTTAGCCACGGTTGACCTCAGCCAGTTCAGATATACGCACGCTGATGTCCACTTTGTTCTGTTGGTGTGGGTTCATTTTGAGGACTGTGCCTGTGATCGTCACTTCTGACAGGAAATAATCGTGGCTGAAGCTCTCTCTCTAGAACTTGTGCTCGGGTATGACGAGCGCCGTTTGTGTTTGGTAACCGCTTAGAGCTGTCCTGCGATACTCGATCGTTGCGTAGGCTCCCAGCTGCTCTCGCTTTGGCGTATGGCCTGAGGTGTGACCACGGAGAAAATCCTGAGCCTTTGACGTGTCCTGGCAAATTAAAGTAGTTCTTTGGGCTGTTGGTCGTCCTTTTTGCGTTCGTCCAATGCGAAACGATTGACTCGCAGGGAAAGTTGAAGCGGACCCTTCGTCGATGGTTGATCCTAGGAGCGATTGGTTGCTTGAGCAATCCTTTGCTTCGTCACGCACGAGGATCGGCAGTTATTGCTGTTTGGATACCGGATATCCAGGCGTCGTGGTCGTGTTTGTAAGATTTGTCGAAGTCGGATGTAGGTAGGAGTAGTCTCCTTCGAATGAGGGGTCGAAATTATGGCTTGGAGACTGCAGATAGCGTCGAATTCGATCAATGCGGCCAAGCGTGGTTATAGGGTGGTAGTTCTATGGTCCAGTGAATACACTGAGGGGATTTGAGAAGTTGTGAGAGAGTTGATTGTGTGGTGGAATAGTCTGATGGTACAGAATGTATACTATGGTGAAGTCTCTCAGCTGTGGCCGTGATCACCAGCCCAAGCTTCCACCTCCGTCACTTTGTCACGGGTCAAAGAGACGTTGCTTTTACTATGTCTTTCCAATTCCACGGCTCCGGCAAGCCCCTGGAGGTTTGCCGCAGAGGTTCCCGATGGCAGGCCTTCCCATTCGCTGCGCTGTCTACCACAGTAGAGGACGACATCCCCAATTTTGACTTTTTTGCGCGACTGACCCTTTCACCAGACCAAGCGGTGCATATCACTGTTCCTTTTGGCATTCGGGAGCTTTCGGGCAGCAGCTGTGGCAGTTATGTCAGGCATCATCAAGAAACCACGCTGTCGTTAACCATTCCCAGCCGCTGGATTTTGGCCCAGGTGTGCAGGTACCTCCGTACAACGACAACCGCGCTGGCTCGTTGGCTCCCTGATACCAGGCAGCAGATCAGCTAGTCACCTGCATCCTATCAGCGTTGACCCTGACTATCTGTTCTAGAATCTCGGGCTCTGCTCCCATCAAAAATTGAAAAATTGAACTAGTCACTGCGGGGAACGACCGAGGGCACATCTCTCGATTTCCACGACTTCCTCGAGATCGAACTCGGGATTTTATTATTGGAAGAGAGAAGAAGCACAGGTAGGGAAGATGGCCCTCAAATAGCTAGAGCTATTACTGTCATCGATGGCTATGGTTGGTTACAATCTTGAAGAACCGGGCAGTTTGGAGTAGGAACTGCCTTATTGCGGTTCTGTGCGGGCCTCTTACAGCATTCGCAGGACAAAGCCGGGAGTGACGAACAACGTCGATTTGGAGGAAGATTTAGCAATAGATTTTGTTGTTGTTGTCATGGCGCTAGACGAAGGGAAAATCATGGTCACTCTTTCACGACTTGGGCATCAAAATTTGTAGGTCCATGATGGAGTAGTTCAATCCACAAATACAAACCCAGGCACTGCAAGAATCAGCCTTCCCTCATTTCCATCAAGAACACAGAAAATGACAGTCTGTTTACGCACTATCGGTCCCATCAGACACCCAGCTTTGCCAGCCCCAAACCCTTCTGACCCGGTCTCCAATCACTAACAAGCACCAGGCACATCACATCTACCTATACCAGCACTTGAAACTGACAAATGTCCCGACAGGATCCCCCAATTCCAACCCATTGTCATCGCCAGGGGCAATATTCCTTGTATACCCCTCGCACTCCTCCTGACCAAATGTCTGGCATTGCTCCCCCGTGTTTGTCACCCTCAGAGGAAACCTCCATGAAGTGATCCTGTTCTGCATTTCCGGGTCAAGAGTCAGACAACCTTCTTGACCCCATTCGAGGGCGACGACATGACAATCGCCTTGGAGGAAGTTGCTGTCGCAGAGAAAGACGTCCGCGTATCTCTTGGTGCTGAAGCTGCGGCGGACGCGGAGGAAGTCGGGTACGCTGCCGCCGTTGGAGAGGACATGATAGCCAGGACCTTGAGTGTTGTCCACGACTTGGCCGGTGATGAAAGCGGCGAAGAGGCTGATGAGGGTGAAGAAAATGGGCGTAGGTAAGGAGCGTGACATAGTTGCTGTGAAGTTGATGTGTGAGAATGAAGAAGAATTCGAGTTGGAGAAGTGAGCGAGGGATGTAGATGATCACACTGAAAGGTTGTCTTCTTAAGTAAGGTAGTTACTCGGGTATCAAGGGATGTCTTGTTGGATTTTCGTGGTATATGACCTGACCGAGTTCATTGTTCTCAGCCCAGTAAGTTCCTCAAAATCCCTTGTTCCCTCATCATCAGCCCACCGACTTCGTCAGACTCACCCGGCCCTCATGTCGGCCTTGTAGACCTTTAAGGTGGCGCGCCGAAGTCGCACCTCAAATACACAAGCCCATTTTCATTCACCTCAAGTGTTGCAGGTGCAAACCACACGTACTCAGCCTGAGGGACATGATCCAATGAATCCCTCCTCGCAAGCCCATACCACTGACCCTTATAGAACTCCTCCTTGTGTCCCCGACAAATCATAACAGTCTCACCAGTGAGGGCCCACGAAGCAATTCCCTTGCGGGCAAACTTGTCACATGTGTTGATATTAGTTCAAGCGCCGGAGATTTGGAGATTGTCGAATATGATGAGCACGACGCAGTCACCGCGGAGCTCGGCTTTGGTGCAGGCCCAGACTTCTGCGGCGGCCTTGCCGTAGTAGAGGAGCTCGAAGGGTGGTTTTGACCCGTGGTTGTTCTGGACAGCTCGAGGAAAGTGTTGAAATGGCGATCAGAGTGAGTGTTTGGAGGAGGAAGTTGTGTAATTTCTGACCTGATGGTCGAATCTACCTTCGTTGGCCGATTATCTGTCTATCTTTACCTGACCCTTACCTTACTGATAGTACTCGTTGAAGCCATTCACGCCCCTCAAAACCCAGTTGACAATAATTGATTGTCAGAGAGAATAGTTGTAGAAATGGGATGAGACATTTTTCGCTCCACAGGGTTTGTTCCGATCTCAAAAATCTATGAAACGGGTGCTCATCATCACCTCCAAGTCTTCTTCAATCCTAGAAGTAAATGAGACAAATATAAATCGACCTGNTCTTACGCTCTCCCTTTTTCTTTATATCTCTCTCTATATATCTCTTACCTATTATATCTTAAGAAAGTAGTAGTTCTATAGCCTCCTATCGCTACCGTTAAGAGCTATCTCGAGATCTTAGGCTTAGTATTATTACCCTCTATAATATAGGCTTCTAGTACTACTAAATTCGAAACTATTACCTCTAGAAAGAACCTCCTATTAATATCTCTATCCGCTAAATCTCCTATACAGTTAAAGCCGGCCATCCTATACCGCAGCTGTATGATGAAATGGAGATCTCAAAGAATATAAGGAATTGAAAGTATGAAGAGTAAGTACAATAGTCTAATCCACCTCAGTATATGTAGAGATCCCAGAGATACGTGAAATGAGTATAATCTCCCCTATCTCGGCCGTGTTATCCTCAAATCTCCGTGTTATTTCCGTGTATCTACGTAGATCTATATTACTACTTTATATACACCCTTTTAGCTACACGAGTCTACGAGAGGAGCTACCCTATTAACTAATTATAGTACTTGCTTAGTAAGCTAACCTTATTAGGCTAATATTATGATTTAAATATGCTCTTAAACGTCTCCTTTTAGCTTAACCGTACCTAATGTAATCCTAATCAAATTAAGTAATAAAAGGAAGTTTTCCTACTATTAACGACTAAGTCCTTTCGTAAGGCTATTAGCGGGTATAATTCTAGTACGTAGGTACTTAATAGTAATCCTCTTTGCCATAATCTCTTAGTAGAGGAAGTAGTAATAGATATCTACGTAACGAAGCTTCGTAGATAGCTTAGGGGTTTTAGAGGTAAGTAATCGAATAGTTATTTAGTTATCGTATTTAATACTAAGATCCTCGCCTAATACGAATCTAATAGCGGCGAAGAACTACTTCTACTAGATAACCTCTTTACCGTAGTATAAGGCCGCTAAAAGTTCTACCTTAGTACTTAAGGTAGTTACCGTTTTCTACTTTATAGCCTTCTATACGATTAGTCTATTTACTAGTATAAGTAGGAAGCCTTAGCGGGATTTTCGTATATCTAGGTTATCGGCGAATAAGGTATCTATTAA
>JEMP01000147.1:0-42526 GCA_000738655.1 Venturia pyrina ICMP 11032 | reverse complement strand
GGTAGGTCGCGATAAATACCTAGATTATATTCGAGGTAAATCTCTACTAGTATAGAGGTATTAGCGTTAAAGTCTAGGTTTATCTTTTAGGGACTCCTTAATACGCCGGTAGTAGTAGGCGAATCTCTACCGGTATAGAGGTATCGGCGTCGAAGCCCGGGTTTATCTTTTAGGGACTCTTTAATACGCCGGTAGTAGTAATTTAGGTAGTAAGNCTCTAACCGTAGCTTATAATATTACTTTTCGATAGTATAAATCTATTATAGGGGAAAATAACCTAGACCTTAGTATTATTAAAGTTATTCTTAGTCTACTTCTAGTTCCTAACTATTATCCTATAGATTATAGTTATTACTAGGATTTTTTCGATAATTAGGAGCTAGTTATCTACTTTAGCGAGAGTAAGGGGAGATTCTATCCTAACTAGATATATTAAGAGAAAGATAAGATAATTATCTATTCCGTACTCTTCTACTAGCCTTTTATAAGATCTAGGCCTTTAGCAATATAATTAATAGGTTTATAAGTAAAATCTAGGCCTCTAGCTATATAATTAATAGGTTGATAGTAATAAGGGGAGAGGGGTAAAGGCGGAGAAATAATACTTTTTAGTAGGGAGACGGAGTATAATAACGAGGTAATAGAAAATTATACTTTAATTTTCTCTAATCTTCTATACTATTAGTAGGTATACTAATAATAGAGTATAGTAGTAGCGGCCTTTTAAGTAATAAGGGTAGAGAGAAGCGATTTGATATTTTGAAGTTCCTGCACCCTAGCCACTTCAGTCATAAGGGTGCACCGTACTCGGCCAAAAGTAGGCCCTTGGCCGAATTCGCCGTCGCATCCAGCAGAACCTCAACCTCCTTTCAACCTCTCCGGGTCAGTTATCTCGGGTCAGCATCTCCTGCTACGAAACTGTTTTAGAACTCCACTCCCGAATCTGATTATAATTGATCAAGTGTAGCTCGTCCACCTAGTATCTGATGATGCGACGCGATTTTTTCCACGCATCCCATCAGCCTATGCCCGGTAGAAGGGCTTACCACGAAAGGGCCATACTTAATGGTCTTACCATAAAGAAATTTCCTTGTTGAATCCATACCACGAGTACTATTTCTATAGGTCGCAGTGCAGCTCGAACTGCTCTGATCCATCCATTGAGTGACGACCTTCCATGCACAATTCTCATCATTAGCTCGATATCGATCTTAGACCAAAGGACTCCAATTTCAACGGCACGTTTGTAGGAAGAACTCATGCGTCATTGCACTTCTTAGGTCGAGTACGTAGTATAGAACAGGTCAAGCCACCAATCACTCTCCAGATCCGTCTCCAGGTCCGTCTCAAAATTCGTTTCCTACACCCCCCTGCACTTATCGTTGTAACCACATTTCTCAAGGCATGTTCCACCGGCAGGCAATTTTCCACAACCATTCTTCATGCAATCGGCCTCGCACCTCTTGTCTCTCGTGAACGGGCACTTCGACTATAGATGAGATTAGTGGTGGTCTTATTCAAGCTCGAGAAGGAAGGGGCAAAAATACCTTCAAGAGACAATTTACAAACGGCTTCAAACATTCCCGGCATTCTCTAGAGGAGCCATCCAGTCGCTTTCTCTTACTGACTCCGCAAAACTTGTCGTAGCCACAGTCACGGCGGCAGGTCCCCTCGGGGTCCCCATTGTTGGTGCACATGCGTTCCCTGCACAGGCCTGGGCAGTGACTCTCGGTACCGCAGTGCTACAAGACGAGATTAGCAATGGGTTATGCAGTGACGCAGCGGCAGGAAGCACACCTCGGTACACTGGCGGAACTCGTCATTGCAAGCCTGACAAGGATTCAATTGTCGACTCCCTATGGCGCTTACGGGAGATTCAGTTTGATTATGTTGAGCAGGTCCAGCCGTAATACTGGTAGCGAGAGTGAGGGCCGTGATAATGAAGAACTTGGTGAGCATCATGATGAAATAGTGACAGGTTTGGATGGTGACTGGACTGGCTGGTGGCTGGTCTGGTTGGCTTTTATAAGGAAAGTGATGTTCGACTGAAAAGCTGTTGGAATGAGATAGAAAAATTCAGATGTTGTTGTAGAACTTGAGCTGCGAGGTTGAAAAAGATTCTTGCCGATAGGTAGCGAGCAGGAATGAAGAACGAAAGTAAGGGAAGGAACGAAGGCACTACGTGCTACACTGACGAAGCGGAATGTCATTCCAACTAGAAACAACGACCGACGAGAAAGCCTGGAATTCTCAAGCCGGTGACTTTGCCTCATCAGAATCTTTCAATTTGAGATCAATGTCAAAACTTTCCTAGCAACCTAAGCACTGAGCCTCAAGTATCATCAAAAACTTTGCGAAATTATCCACGTATCGAGGAATTCGACGACGAATAGAGGAATTGATGCGCCGCTCAAGGTAGACAGAACAGCATCATTACCCTGTCGTTTCCACGAAGTCGTGCCAACCTGAAAGGGATCACTCTGCATTCCAATTCAATATTCCCCAGACGAAGGACCTCGACCCAAACATGCGGGATTGGCAATCTGACACCAAAAGCTACAAAGCTGTGCTATCGATCGAGACCATTCCTGGCTCCACGGATCTAGAGCTGGCGCATTTGCAAATATTCATCCCAAAAGCTTCTCAACCTCTCGGGAAAGGTACGTGTCATTGCACCGAACCGGTCAAAGTAACGTGTGTGACCTGCGTTGTTCTTCGGAGGATGTCCCACTTCGTGACATTCAACGGATTTAAGAGGGTTATTGGTGGAGTGGGAAGGCACTGTTGCTTTGGAGTATTAAGTTGCCTTTTGTTATAGTTGGATGGAGACGGTCTCTGCGCTTTCGAGACTCAGGTATCCAACCTCGATGTTGAAAATGGCCCGAGGCTAGAAAGTTACTGACCGCAAGCAAATTCTAGCCGCGTGTTCCATACTCCCTCCTTCTGGTGTGGTTAGAGCCAATGACGATGAGAGATCTCACACCGTACCCTGAAGATCTTTGTAGCTTGCCCGTAGTGCACTCCAACTTGTTGCTTTATTGTAGAAAAACACAAATCGATCTTAGGAAGCATCGTGGCGGATGAAAAAATACTCGAACAAAGAATCTGCTTTAGTGAAAAGCCTAGATTATAGTCTGCAGAAATGTTTGCTGTGCATGATGAGCAGAAAGACGTCAACTTCTGTCTCGGGTCAAATCTTATCTTTTTGTATTCTTTCCCAAGCTTTTGCGACGTTGAGACATGTGCTAGACTTCCCATGAGATTGTACTGTTTTGTCACATGCGAAGCTTTAAATTTATCAGCCAATACTATCTTCCGCGCGGAAAAGGCCTTCGGCAATCTCTGGCGATGTCTCTGTGAAGTTGCTCCAAGTCAATCGTTATTCTACGCTGTCACGGTTGATCAATAATCGCTGTTCCATAATATAGGTGCAGGTTTGACGAACCTGATTTTCATCTTTGCCACGCCCATCACTACTCACTCATCAAATCGTCCCCGTCCTCATTTCTTGTTCTTGCACTCTCTGCAACCTCATCACCCTCACTGTAGTCCAGATCAAAGATCCTCAACTGCCTCAGATCATCGCCTACCACAACCACAAATCGTCTGTTCTGTCGTCCATTGATCTCGATTTTCAATGGCTTGAGCATATCTTCAGGACCAAAAGTATGTTTGATACGAGATCTCCAGTCTAGAGCGCCAGCTTGGACACTATGTACCGGTATTGAGAACGGAGATCCGTGTGGGAGCTGTGATTGCTCACGCGCTTTCTGTACGTTTGTTTCGAGTGCGACATCTGGCTGGTCACCTCGGTATTTAAAGCTTGCGAGATGAGTGTAGTCTAGGGCACAAAGGTCAGATGGGAGTCAATAACATGGTGAAAGTCAAAGTCTACCTCCATCATGTAAAAGTAGCATCAACTGCTCGTCGTCAACAAATTTGACATCGAGAATTTTGACCTTGGGTTCAGAGCCAGCAAAGTTTAGTCTTTGGCCAGCCATGAGCTGCAAACTGTTCAGATCATCGAAGATGTCTGAGTGGACGAGGCGGCGGATGTTCACTATGTACATTCATTATTTCATAGTCCCAATACAATCAGCACAGCAACTCACCGTACGACATGCTGTCGTCGTCAGGAATAACTGCTGTATAGGTCGTGATAAGGTTGGCACTATGGTCTATGTTCTCCGATACCACACGCAGGTCGCTCGCCATGACGTCGCCTGATTCTAAAACGATCCCGCAGCTCATAGCGCTGCTTGCTCGCTGATGGCTTGTGATTTGATCGACTAGCGTTCGATTTTGATGTTGCCATTCAGCAAAATGAGAGTGGATGTTGATAATACCGGGATTGCCGTTTTGCCTCTTCCTGAGTGCATCAATTGACTTCTTCATGTCCTCGTATGTGCTTGCGTCTGCTACAGGAGATGGAAAGCCCTCTTTGGGTAATGATATGAAGGAATCCAGCCTGCTCTCTTCCATTGGTCGCTGTATATATGCAAGAAGTTGAGAGTAGTCGGTGCCCATGTCCTGCAGCGATGTTTCTTCTGCAGACGCAGAACTTGGATCCAAGGCTTGGATATCAATCTCATGTCGTAACCATCTTGAAAAAATCAAAAATTGTCGTGATTCTTCACTCGCGTACTGAAGGACGAGATGGGCCAATAGGCGCATACAACGGATGATGTTCAAAATCGAGTCGAAGGAGGAGACCGGGACATTAAATACAGGGCTGTGATCATGATACTCCGCAAGGCCTTTCAGATGACCGAGGACGATACTGCAGCGGTCCAAGGCTGGCAGCAAATTTTCATGGGTCAGCTCGAGTACCTTCGTATATCCATGGCTGATGGCTTGGTCCCAACGCTTGTGTCCCTGCATCATGTTAGTCCAATTTGACGAGACATGGCAAAAAAAGCTCACTCGCTCTGCAAGAATGTCAACGAGCCACTCTTTGAGCGTAGGTGGGCAATCGCCTGTGACAGCCAAGTGGAACAGGCTCTGCACCAGGGACGGCTCTTGGTTCTCGGTAAGGGTTTCGTTGATGTTCGCCATGAACCTTCCTGGCAGATCTTTGGCATGCGCCCAGTGATGGCTGATTGCTAGTAGACACTCATTGACGTATTGTACTAAGGTCTCCAGCTGGGCTGTCTTATGTTCAATCATGTATAAATGGCTACCTGCAGATTGCATGAAGCGAAGGGATAGAGGAATCAGGACAGTCTTTGAGGCAGAAGGCTCCTCGGTGTCGATCTGGGCCAAGAACATGTGGCTACGCGAAAAAGGATGCGAGGCATGTTTTAAGAACCGTAGATTTTGTATTTCCCAGTTTGTGGGTACTGAAACTGATCCAATGCTGAGCGAATCATAGAACACCAGACGGACAGTGCCATCGCTCTGAGCCAGCAGCAAGGCATCCAATCCGTTAAGGGTCCCTGATGACTTTGTTCCGTGAAGTAAGGGGTCCATAGACGATTGGGAGGAAAACAATTCAGCGGCCGGATGGTCGCCATATTTGTAAGCCCCCGGAGGAAGAAGAGGCAGTGCAGGTAGTTTTGGCAGCAATTCGGTGATATCGATACGGGAGATCTGCTCGGGGAGATCAAGCGGTACCTCAATCTTGTCTTGGTCCGGAAGACGGTCCAAAAAGTCGTCGAGGCTCGTGGGATCGTGATCATCGCTCCAGTGGTCTGTCGTCAATCCTGGGACGGACGAGTCCGAATTGCCATTGGTGGTTGAACTCTTGGACTTTCCAATCTTTGCTTTGACTGATGGGACGTCAATGAAATTCAGACCCCAGCCGATGCAGGCCACATCTGAAGGCGTATCAGGCTCTTTCGGAGCAGATTGTTTGCCAGCTGCCGTCACCTGCTTGAAATGCTGCAGCACGTTTCCCGTTTCTGCTGAAACGACTTCAACCATGCCATCTGACCAGCCCACTGCAAGATAATGGCCTAGAAAAGTCAGCGTCTTTCAAGTCACTGGGAGGAGAAGCCGTGGGCAGTTGTGTCAAATACCATTGAACTTCCAGCACAAAGAGATGACTTTGCTCGTCCCTTGCCGTCTCTGTAGTCCAAAAGCACGTTGACCCCCGAATCGATAGACGTTGAGCTGTTCATCTTGGTTCACCACCGCGACCAAATCCATAGTCGGACAGCACGCGATCAGATGCGGATAGATAGGCTGCGGCAGGATCTTTTCCGCCTGCAGCAGGAGCTTTGGACTCTCCGATGTGTCCATGCTGATCTGAGTTCGTTAATTGAGCGCGAAATGAGCATAATGCTGATGTTTGGTGTTGTCGCTCGAGCAGTCGTTGGCACCTGTAGGAAGTCACGGTTCTGGAAGGTTTTGCAATCAACCCACAAGATGCTCCGACTTCACGCCTTTATTTCATCATCACTAATAAAAGACCGAAGGCTACGCGTCAGGACATCTCTATCTCCATATTCAATGGTTTCCACATTCGTGATCATGCTAAAGTTGATAACGACACTGCAGAGCCCGAATCGAAAGTATTCTTACACCATGGGAACTGTTCAATTCCAGATTTCTCGAATCGACTTGGATGAACATGGAATAATTTTGAGAGGCCCTCTTGAACTCTGACATCGAGACATCTAAGATTGGCCCATTAAGCCGGTGCTTGTAGACTATGCAGATTCTCTATAGAAAGCACTTTCTAGGCTCCATGATACATAATATGTTGCCCATGACTATCACTCCATTCGCTCGCTCGCCTTTTCCAGCACCTGTCACACACGCCTGACATCCGCGATTTAACCAATATTGTACTTATCGGCAGAGGACTTGACCTCCTTGGAAAAGTTGATGTCCTGCCCGACGCCCAAGAGCGTAACGGATGAAACCTATCACATAGAGTTAGTCCTGATTTTCAAAAGTATCTGTGGTGTGTACTTACATCGACCTCCACGAACGGTCGTGTCTTGTTGAAGTGAATCGACATCGGGAAGAATTCAGCGTCATCGCTGGCCTGAGCCTCGAATTCAAAAGCGCCACTAGGACTCTCTTCATCCACGGTACCAATCGTCCAATCAATGCTATCGCCGGACACTTCGTAGATTGCGTCAAAGCTCGACACAGAGGGCTCGCTAGTCTGGTATGGGATCGTGACCATAACATCTTTGAGAGCATCGCCGCCAGTCCACTCATACTCGACTGTGATATTCCAGGTATTACCGCCATTGTCGTTAACCCAGACAGTGAACGTCAACGGAGGATCCTCAATATCTGCCACCTTTGGCGACACCTTCCATCGCATCACGCCAATGGTCTGATTCACTGGGAAGCCCTTGCCAGCTTCCGACATTTGAATAACACTTTGCTTCTTGAACAGGGCTTTATCGACCTTTGGATGCGACATGAGCGTCGCTCCACGTGTGTTGCCTTGAGTGATATTCAGTTTCACTTGAGTAAGTGAAGAATCCGTGATTCTCAATTGTAGATCGCCCTTGATTTCCATGTGTTCCAACGTTCCCTCTTTACTCAGGGAGGCGGAGATTTGTTCCGCAAGCACAATATGCAAACCTTCACGGTCAGATGAGGTCGAAGCACGTGCTGCAGCGGGGGCTGCTTGAGATTGCACAGTTGGAGCCACAAGAGGAGATGAAGTTTCGGCATCGGAGCCCAATTCGCTTCGCAATTGGTCAAATGCATTCCCGCTCTTTGTTTTCTTGCCCAGTTGCATGCCCTTCCCTCTCAGCGGCATCGATTTCGCCGATTTCGCGGCATTATAGCTGTCGTATGTGTCCGGTATGTTGACGGTCTGAGTTGGAGGTGTGTATGTTGGGTAAGCCTGTGGTCGAATCGCTCCAGCGCCGCCCATTCCGCGTGAACTTCTGGCCACCTCTTTGCGTTGCATTTCGAGTTGCTTCGCTTTCCGCTTTCGCTCTTCTGTGGCTTCCAATTCCTTGTTTCGCGCAATAATCTCCTGTATCCTCTCTTCATGCGACTCCATCTCTAAGAAGGTCTTGATTTGGCTCAGTGTCAGGTTTTCCCGATATCCTTGTGTGACAAGCTCATCAAAAGCGCTAAGCAGGTCGAAAGCATGCCTCAAGATCTCGCGCTCGTCCAGGCTTTTGCAAATACTAGTGACGACTTGGGCATAAAGGTGGAGAGAGTCAATGTCTTGGAGGATGTTTGAGCCCAGATTCGTGATTAGAACAAGGTATAGCTCGTCAAGTGGTTGCCAGACATATCGAACGGAATTGGCTTCAACGACGGTGTGCTGGGAGCCAGATGTTGCGAGCTTGGGGAACTGCCAGCTATTAGGTCCATGGACGTGTTGAGTCGAAGATGTTGGAGCATACTGAAGCAAGAAGCGCCTCTATTCTGGACCTGGAAATTTCCCGAAAGGAGCGAGAAACCACGACCTTTCCTCCCCTCGTACAGATCGAGGCGTTAAGAATCTATACGAGTTTAGTTGGTAGACCCCCCGTGAATGGTTTGTCTTACCATTGTGACGAGTAAAGCGCTGAAGGCTTGGAGGAATTCGAATTGGATTATTCGGATTGGCACACGTAGGCTAGGTAGAGTCTCGACTTGGCTGGCAGCATTCACATCAGCTCTCGTCGTTGTGTACACGGTAGTCAGTTACCCAAACTCAGACCAAATCTCCCTCACGTGACCCGGCAGATCAATATTGAGTCTCGCCGACTAGCGTGGCTTCTCCTCACTGAGCTGGAGGTCTACGAAGGTACGGACGTTACCTTAAGGTCTCTCATCACCCAACTCAGTCATCGAACACATCTTGCAACAAAGCACAAAACACTTCACGCTCTTTATCACAGATACGCGTAAACAGCTTCTTCACGCTCCAAGTTTATAAACCCTGTTCCTCCTCTCCAAAATCCTCGTCTTTCGCCACGACACTCCCACGTCGCGCTTTCTTACTTACCCAGCGCGCCTTCAACTTCATGTTACCTGCTGCCTTCACTCTTGACCTCCACATCTCCGACACTAACACCTAGCAAAAACACCACCAGTGCCTCTAAAACCGAGACCTCGAAGCGCATACAGGCTCTCACGATCCGCAATCCGCTCAAGAGCCATCCACAATTCTCTCTCACCAATCCCCGTCACTCCTTTTTCATGGCGCTCATGGTCCCTCCCCAGGCTCCGTTCTTGGAGGTCACCGCACCGGATGACGACATGGAAATCACCTCCGACGCTGGTCGTGTAGATTCGGACAACGATATCGATCTACTTGATGGCGAAGATGATATCGATTATATGCTAGAAGACACTCGCTCCGAGCAAGGCCAATCTCGACTTGATGAAATGCCAGACGCCGGTCGCGACGATATCATGTACGATGATGACCTGGACGAGATCACATACGCTGAGGAGGAAATGCATGAGGACGTTCCTCTGCCAGACGAGCACTTGACCGATGTGGGCGAGTATCTTGAGGATTCTGGTGTCGCTCAACCAGCACAGCCAGTTGTCGTTGATGCTCACACAACTCTGTCACAAGTGCACAATACCTCTTTCGATACTTCTATTATCAACGATGAGCAAGTCCTTGACAACGACGCTTTGGTCGATACTGTGGGCTATCTTGAAGTAGATCAGGAACAACAGGACTACGACGCTCCCCCACCAGCAGTATCGACTGAACCAATTGAAGCAGTTAATACTATGCCAGAGCTTGAGGAAAAGGAAGAAGAGACTCAAGAGCAAGAGCAAAAGGCTTTGCAAGATTCTGCCGTTAATGCCGTTACTTCTCCACGCAAGAATTCTGCCGGAGAGGCTTCATCATCAACGATTCCAACTGATGGCTTGAATGCTGCAGTACAAGAGAGTACCGATACCCCACAACTCATTGAACCTACTAACCCCAATTCGCAAAATGATGCTTCGGAACCCCAATTAAATGATGGTAAACAATCCGCGATTGCTCTTCAAACCCCAGTTGCCTCGCCAAAGGAGCCGACCAACTCTTCCGAAGAAGTGGTCACTGATTCGGTCAAACCGGATGAAGCTCAGAACGAAGCAGTAGGATCTTCGCAACAACCTAGCGATGATAAGCAAGAGAGTGCCGGCCCTCGTGACAGTGGACCACCCAGTTCGTTCCATACCACTGTTGTGGACTACGAAGGTGCCCACATTTCTCTTTTCCCCCCCATGGAAGAGGACGAAGCCGATACGTTTTTGCTAGGCGATATTTCACTCGCCGACAAGACCCTTGTAGATTTGTTCCGTGCCTGTAGGCAAGTATTGGGTGACTCCATCGATGACAGTCTTGAACTGGAAATCTATTGCGAAGATTTGGACTTGACAATTTCTGAAGTACGTACAAACTCCTCTCTTCACAAGGACTTTACTAACATGAAGCAGGACTCTACCGACTGCATGACTACTAGCTTTTCTCAACTTGTTGATGTTTATGTGACTCTCAGTCGACAAGATGGTATTGACCACCCAGAGCCTTTCTCTATTATCATGGCCAAGAAGCCGCGATGGAACTCCCGCTTATCGACCCTGTATCTGGCTGCTGCTGAATCGAAGGGTCTCTCGGCAGTACAGACTGACCAGTACCTAGAGGAGTATGCTGAGGTAGATGATGAGTACGAAGAAAATGGCCGGGAAGCAGAGGATGGTCCAAGCGCAGATTCTAAAATTGGGACTGTTGATGAAGATGACAATAAATTCGTCCCAGCGCAATCCAGCACAGAATCAAGATTTGAGGATGCTCCGGAAGAGACGACTGGGGAATCGACTGAAGCACAAGAGACAGCCACTACTACCATTACTGACACAGAACCAGCCCAGAACGAAACCTATTCTAGCGAGAGCCGCCCAGAGGATGACGTTTCAAAGGAGGACAACAACAACGTGCATGAGACTGAGACTGAGGGAATCGACATAACTGAACAACGAGATACAGACCAGGTTGAACTTGTGGGACAGGATTGCCCTAAGACAGGACCAGAGCCAGAGCTCGCGGCATCAGCATCAGCAGGCGATGAACCCTTGGATCATACTGGCGGCATTGAGACTGGTGATAATGAATCCTCTGGATCCTCCACGGTCCAGGGAGAAACGAATCAACCACCACCAAGTCAGTTTTCCCTATGGGATGACTCTGATGATGATAACAGTTGGCTAACGATTGATGAAGATGCTGTCCATGAAGGATCACCGGATCAACTCCCAACTGCATCTGGCCTGGACGACACACATTTCCCCGACTCCTTCTCAGATGTTAATGCTGAAGACCAAGCTACCGCTTTGGCTGATGAGGGCGAATGGCCAGAGGTGGATGAAGAGACTCATCCAGAGTCTTATCCTGACGATGCGTACACCCAAGACGGCTATTATGAGAACCCCGAAGCTGCTCCCCAAGAATGGGATCAGATTGGTCCCGAGGATACCCAACCTTATGACGATGCCGAGCACGATGAAGCTCCCCATGCCGACGAGACAAGCGAGCAAGTTGCCGACCGTGAATGGGCTACTTTTGATGAAGATCTCGATTTCGATGTTGGTGTCGAGCAACAACATGCCGAAGAGGCTACTGCTCCAGTGCCCGAACATTCTACATCTTCCGGAACTTTCAGGGTACCCGAAGACTCTGCCGGAGAAGAAGACGAGGACTCGATCACATATGATGACGAAGAATTGGATGTGCTCCCTCACTCAAAGTCTGAGACCATACAAACCCGATCCTCGAGCCAATCTCCTCTTGGAAAGCGAAATCGTGGCGATGATGACAGTGACCAAGACTCAAAGAGACTAAAGTCGCAGTGATAAGTTGTTTGCGCTCTTTTTACTATCATCCAACAAAGCCATGCTTGTCATGGTCCACCCGTCGCGCTCTCGACCCAGAGACAAACCTCGGTTCTTTTTGAAACGCTTCTCATTGCTTTGAGCCTCCGATTCGGTGTCAATACTTCTCAGGAAACCTCACCAGCGCCAGGCTCTGGTCTGGACAATGGCATGCCCCAGCCAAGAACTTTCACCGTTCGTCAAGCCTGGAACATGGATCCCTACACGTGGAGTCCACACTAACCTGCAGAACCAAGGAAATCACATGTAAGTCACACCTTCACTAACCCCATACCCCCAGGCTTTGGTTGCCGCCTCCTTGCTTTCAGCCAAAGCCATGACCAGCGATTCGGCAGTGAGCGATGAGAGAGATTTGAGCATGAGCACATGCAGCGAGCACAATCTGTGTACGAAAAGGCGGTCCATTCGGCTGCGCACTAACCACTTTTACAATGCGGTGGAGGATTTTTGGGTTGAAAGGAGGAAAGATCTGGAAGAGGTGGTCTGTGAAAAGTAAGATATCTCTTTCACATGCATATGGATATGGAATACCCCCGGCGTTTTCACATGAGTGGCAAAGATTCAAATTTTCGACACAAACTCTTCAGAAGATGTATGTAGATTGAGAGTCGAAGATGGGAATCTGTACTTTTGGGTTGGAGAAGACATGTCTGTTCGTGTTTGTGTATTCACATCAGGACGGAGTCCGGAATGGAAGGATGTGCTTCAAGCATTCCCCAGCCGTTTAATAGATGTATCTCCCCGCATTCGTCATACCTTCGTGCCTGTGGAATTAGAAAGTGTCATTCATTTGATGTGAAAGTGAAACAAGGACGGTCAGAACTCAGGAACACGAATCATCTCGTCGTATTCTACCTGGCACTTTGGACAAGCAGACAGGCGGGATGCGAAGCGAAGATGCGTGGACGCCAAGGGGGGAGGGGCTGGACGACGCGAAGGGGACCCGATTTAACGGGCGCGGGCTGGCTGACATTTTGTGGGTTGAGCTGAGGTGAATCGCGGCTTTTCTGTTCCCAGTGCTAATCCTCCCTTCGATAGAGTGACACAGTAGATCAATTAATACCTTTGATGAAAACTCGATCTTCTGTCCCCTGTTCACATTTCCCTCGCCCTACCTCCTAGCATATTATTGAGGCGCTTCGGTTCGGGGGTGTCAGCTGCAGGTGAAGGATCTCGCTTCTTTGGTACCTTGGTAGTACCCTTCAAGCCGCTCCAGTCTTGAAACATTGTCTCAACCTCAACACGACTTGGAACGACTACGTATCAACATCTACCTTTTTCACTTTCTCTCGCTCGCTACTTGCGCGAACGCGACGACGACGACGACGATATTTCTTTCCCCTTAGATACGCTGCGCATCGAACGACAGACTTCTGATCCCTTGGTTTCGAAGACACGGTGTGCATTCGGTCGCTTTGAAGCGCTGGAATTGAGGCTCTGGGATCGAATTTTACGGTTGAGGCGTACAAAGCGAGCAGTGGGACTAAGGAAGAGAGAGAAAGAGAGAGAACAAGGGTTGGCAAGGCGCAGCGCGAGGGTTCTTGATCTTGGCCATTGCGACTGCGGCTGGAACTACGAATTTCACGATTACGAGTCCAGACGAAACGGTCCAGCGAGCGAGCGAGCATCTTTGAACGAAAGAAAAGACGTAGCCTACAAAAACTCCTCACACCTCGAATCCTTGGAGGCTTGAGAGAAGAGCAGAGCAAGAGTGCTCATTGAGAGAGGACAATGGCCGCACCATCGAGTCCGGACGCGGCGCAAGAGGCGGGCAAATATATCGGACTTAGTTTGGCCATCGCTGGAACGCTGGCTATTGGTTTGTCTCCCTGATTCCTTGCTGTATACTTTTGGAAGAGGTGCATGTTGGAGGATTTGCGAATCTGGGAATCGAGATCGGTCGTTGAATAGTAGAGGGTTTTGAAGTCCGAGGCTCTCAACGATTGAACTGCTCCATGAGACGCAGACTTGAGTGCTGTCGATTGTATAAGTTGGTGGGTTGGGGCAATTCAGACGAGGCTAACGACATACAGGATCAAGTTTCGTAATCACAAAGAAAGGACTCAATGAGGCAAATGCGCGGCATGGCTTTGAAGGAGATGGATATTCGTATTTGAAGAGTGGCATGTGGTGGGCTGGTATAATATTGAGTAGGTTCTATTTTGCTGTCAAGGAGAGTAAGCCTCGTTGACAGCTCATACCTCTTAAGCTCTTTTTTCGCTGGAGGAATGGCTATCAAGTCTTGTCGCAAACTCTTCGTAAAACAATATACTGACTGTCTACAGTGGTTGTAGGTGAACTGGCAAATTTCGCTGCATACGCCTTCGCGCCGGCTATATTGGTAACACCGCTGGGAGCTCTGAGCGTTTTGATCGGGTACGTCCACCATTGAATCTATAAAGTGAAGGCCTGGCTAATGGTGAGTGTCTTAGAGCGGTACTCGGTACCTATTTTTTGAACGAGAAGTTGGGCATCTTGGGTAAGATCGGATGCGCGATATGTCTCATCGGCTCTGTGATTATTGTCCTACACGCTCCACCGGATGAGGAAGTCGAGACGATTGATGTGCTTTTGCATTATGCTATGCGCCCAGGTCTGTGGAATCCTTCTGTACTCGAGATTGGATTGAGAACTGACTTTTGTGACAGCTTTCATGTTCTATTGCTTCCTCGTTATCGTTTTTGCCCTCATCATGATTTACAAGGTCGCTCCAAAGTACGGTCGCAAGAACCCGCTTGTCTACATCTCTATTTGCAGTACAGTGGGTAGTGTCTCGATCATGGCGATTAAAGCATTCGGCATTGCGCTTAAACTCACCTTTGCTGGGAACAACCAATTCGGATACTACTCGACATACGTGTTCATGATAGTGGTGGTCGTCTGCATTCTCACGCAGATGAACTATTTTAACAAAGCTCTAGCACAATTCCCAACAGCATTGTGAGATTTTCCCTGTCCCTCCTAACCATCAATCAGGATACTAACTTAGAAACAGAGTTAATCCCCTCTACTACGTAACCTTCACCACAGCCACCCTCGTAGCCTCCTTCCTCCTCTTCCAAGGTTTTAACACCTCCGACGCCGTGAACACAATCTCCCTCCTCTGTGGTTTTCTAGTCATCTTCTCAGGCGTCTACCTCCTCAACCTCTCCCGCGAAGACCCAAACGGCACATCCATGCACGGCGGAAACCTGCAATATGACGACGCCATCCCTACCGATACACTCACCGCATTCGGCACAAGAAGAAGTATGCAAGCGCGACGTAGCTCAGAAGCAGGATCAAGAGGAGGCAACCATTCAAGGCAATTGAGTTGGGGTAGTAGCCAGGGACGTAATTCGCTAGGCGATAGAACGGGACTCTTGGCAGACGGGTTCGGACTCGATGACTTGGCTGAGGATAGCGATGATGAGGAGGGGAGGAAGAAGACGGGGGATCTGGAGGAAGGACTGGGGGGACGGAGAGACGCCAGTGCGATGGCGAGGTTGAGTGGGAGTGGGAGGCCCAGGCATAACGTTGAGAGGGAGAGTGTAAAGCCGAATAAGAGTTCGGGGTCATAACTCTCTATTACTTTAATGGGTCTGCCTTTTCTTGCTGAAAGAGGGAAATGAGCGTGTGGGGTACGTGAATCATGATGGAACCGGGCGTTTTGTACGGGATAGATGGGGCATTTGTGGTGTTTTGCGTGGCTCTTTATGTTTGAGCCTTTGCCCGGTCACGGAGATGTCTTGGATATTGGATATATATGATGGGGATGATGGGTATTAGGCGGCCTGGGGCTCGCTGGGGGATCACTTGTTATCAATACCCTTTGTACTTGTAGTCTGGACATGGGAATTGAGGGTGAGAAGTTGTGCAGTTGGAACGTGTGTGGCGTGAGTGTGGGGGTAAGGGTGAACGTGAGTAAGGGTCGACGTGAGATACCACTCCGATCTCAGCTGAGCAATGACCTATATTATATACCTCCACTCTTTGATGGGATGAGCGGCTATACTTCTAAAACACGGAATTCACTTTGTTCTACGACTGTTCTTCATTTCGCTGTGTCAATGGGGGATTTGGCTGTGGGGGTTTTTTTTGGGTGGGAAGGTGTTTGGTGGAGTGATTGGGAATTGGGAGGTGGAATGGTGGGATGTTGGATGTTCTGTGTCTACTGAGTAGATGGAGGGGACGGGTTGTATTGGTAGGTAGCGGGTAATTGGAGGTTGTGAAGGTGGTTTTGTGTTTAGAGAGGAAGGGGAGGTGTTGGTCGGAGGGTTTGTTGAAAGGGGAGTGGATGCTTGGGGATATGTTTTGTTTTGAATTGAATTGAGAAGAGAGGAGATGTTTGGTCTGTTTGTTTGATGGGGTTGAAGGGATCGGCTTCTGTTTCGTGGAGAAGTGGGGAGGGATGTTTTCTTGGGGGATTTGTTGAGTACCTAGTAGAGAGGTGGATGGATAGAGGTTTTATATTTTCCTGGTGGGTGATGGTATTTTACGGATGCGCTGGGCGAGATAGAACTGGACAGGCTGTGTTTTTGTTCAAAGGCAAAATCATAATTAGTGACAGGCGAGACAAGTTCGAATGAATCTAGCGACCCCTTTTAAAGAACAATTGTCTCACTGGTTTCATCTGTTCTATTATTCTTTCTTTCGCCGCAGTCGCTCTTCAATATACCTATTTCTGTCCACCGGCAAGATAATCACCCTTGCCAATCGGCACCCCCTTCATCCTCAAAATAGAATAGGCAACCATGACATGGAAATAGAAATTCGGAATCCCAAAGGTAGTCAGGTAACTCAGTCCCGTGAACTTCCTGTCCTGCTTTGCAATGGTCAACGTGACCTCCTTCCCCTCCGCCCCCTCAAACTGTTCCCTCTTGACCCCCTCCAAGATCCCAATCGTCGCCGTAATTCTCTCCTGCATCGTCTTGAACGTCTTCTGATCGTCCTCTACGGGAATCTCATCCAACCCAGCAACACGGATGACGCCGTTTTTGGCGGTGTTGCATACGGTCCAGATGTGGAATTGGAAGGGGAGCATGTCTGGTGCTAGACGAGCTTCCATGATTTCGACTTCGGGAATGGAGTTCTCGGCTGCATATTTTTCGGCTGTGGTGAGGATGTGGGAGAGGGTTGTTAGGCCGCGGATGAAGGCGGGGACGCTGGTGTCGTAGAGGGAGAGAGGCATATCTGTGGTTTGTTTGCTGGACTGGGTGGAGAGGATGTCCAATGCGTCTTGCCAAGGGAGAACCATTGTGATGAGTTTGGAAATGGGAAGAGTGGTTATATAGACTGATAGAGAACGGTTGTTGGAGGAGATTGTTGCTTCTACGGATTGTACTTTTTTAGATGGAGTGATGTTTGGTAATCTGTATGCGGGAAAATGGGGACGGGGCGGTGCCGGTGGAATACGAGTAAAGATGTCCGGGGATCGGATCGACAGCCAGTCGGCTTCGTGGTGCGTCGATTTCGGTCCTGTAGAGTCGAGTTCTTTCTTTGGGTTTGTAATCCAGGAGACACAGGTCCGCCTGTTTTGATATCGGACCTATCATTTCCAACTCAAGTCATTGACATCCGGACAAAAGTAGGCGGAACTCCAGGTCGGTGACCGGTCCATTGCAATGATTGGCATCCTGGAGACAGCAGACTGTTTACTGAACTCACCGCTCGATGGGAGCAGCTGAGAATGCAGGTTGCTTGCGTGAAGCGGTTTCGGCCTGCTCACATACCCCTCAGGTTTCCTGGCTCTTTGCTTGCGCCGACCAGCACCGAATCAACGTGAGATAGGTATATTCCAAAGCACGAGAACTGTGTCCGACGAGCCTCGGAAGTAACTGAAGGACGTGTGCCTCAAGCCGAAGCGGTGTGAAGCACGAGCACTTCAAGGCTGGAAGAAGGCTGAAAAGCTAGGGGTCGGTCTTTCTTATTGGATTGAGAATTCATTCATGGATAGGGATGGTGGCAGGCCACACAACGCAGATTCGGACATGGGAAGACGAGATGGAAAAAACACCAGGAGAGAAGGTTCTGTTATATATACGCAGCCGGACTTCACTTTCAACATTATTCACTCGGATGACGACTTCTTGATCTCGGTGTGTCCGCCGGGTAAGAGCCAATCACAGGTCACAAGACTATCGGACAGATGATGAGTGAGCACAGCAATCAGGTTCAATGCGAAGGGTCTCGCTACTTGTCACTTGAGTAATAAATCCAATGCTAAAATGAACAATATACCCGTCTTATTACCACTCACGAGCAGGCCCAAATTGATGGCTGGAGAACGTAGAGGCTGCTGGTTATAATGATATTGTATCGATTCTGGCATATTTGTGGTGAAAGCTGCCAGAAGCTTTTTACCGTGTGTCTTATGTTCGAATTCTCGTACGATTCTGGGACCGTCCAAAGGGAAAATTGGCTACCCCTTGTAACCTCAGCAACCAGAAAGACGGAGTATGGTACAACCCTTTCGAAGAGTGCTCAGAGGAAGCCGGGGAAGACATTCTCATCTCTTCACGAATTACAGCGGTCGGAACGAGAATTTAGGAGAGCAGGAATTTTGAATATCCTGAAAGTGAATGGAAGCCTGCGATTCGACAGCAATGGCACAACAATTCTGGCAGTCTTTCATTTTCGAATCGCTAGGATTTCTCAAGTCTCGAACTCGATTATCGCGATACTATTTGATTTCAGTAGTACGAGAATCAGTCTATGCGGCATCACATTAGTGACAAGTAGTTGTACACCGTACATAGCGACTTACAAATGCCATCATTCATCCAATGCGTTCATGGCCTCTTTTCAGCTTCCGTTTCAGCAACCCATATGCATGTACGATCTTTGCCGTATGCTAGTGACTCGAACGCGGCATTCAACTTCACTGAAGGCGGGATTTGTCAGCATACTCAAAATAATACGTGCATGCCAACTCATCACCAGCCTCGTCCTCCTCGTCCTCCCCTTCCTCTGCCGCCTCTATCAAAACCTCCTGGAGGTACGTCTCCGCGCCGCCATTCGCCGTTTGGCACACCTCCCCTATCGCCTCCAAAACCTCCCCCTAGCCTCCCAGCATCTCCGAAACCGCCTCTTCCTCTTCTGCCACCGTAATCGCTGCCATTTGACCTACCGGAAAACGTGGTTGGAGGAGTGGCGTGAAACCTCGGTACAGGCGCGATATCACCATTCTCTAATGGCGGTAGAATGGCACAATCGATGTAGTCTCCCACCACTAGCCTCGCATCTGCCAAGGTCTTGTTTTCGTCCTTTGTTATTGCCTCGTCTCCTAACCCTGCACCGTCCTCATCTCCATTTGTAGTGCCATTCGCGCTTCGTGGTGTAGCTCCTAGAACCACAGTTCCTAGCCGTTTCATTGTGTATCTCGTCTGGGGAGTGGGTTCTTGGACGACTAGTTCAAAGCTGAGGCGCGTGCCGACGCTAGGTGTTGGTAGAAGCTGTGGAAGGTTGTTCGCAATCAACTGGGATAGTTCTACGAGTGTGGCATTGGTCCAAGTGTATATTTGTACGTGGGGAGGCTGTGAATCGGACTGGAAGTCTTGAACGGTGTGATGAGAGCCTGTTTTGTAGAAAAGCCTCAGCAGGAATGGTGTGTCCGCTTGTCGATCTACCAGTTTTGAAGCCATGGCGTTGGTTATGAGTGCCAAATGGTGGGTTTGCCTGTCGTCTTCGCCGTGTGGGAGTCGTTTTGTTTGTCGCATCGCGCGGAGAGCTTGGGAGCTTGAGGCTCAATTGACAGGGGTATGAACGCAGAGACTACCGCCCAAGTATTTATAGATATTGATTTGCGATAAGATTTTGGATATATAAGACTTCCAGAGTACATTTAAGAAGATCTCAATCATTCGAACCTGCCGCGAATTTGTGCACTTGGCCATTCTTTCGTCTCCGTCTTCACCTCTTCCGCATTCCGCCCATACAACTGCGACAGCCAGCACCTCGTTGTTTGCGGCCTCACGGGATATAAGCGTTTTCAACATGGACTTCGCCTCTTTGATGAAGTCGCAAATTTCAAAGGCCAAGACACCCGCAGCCGCGCCGAAACCAGAGGAAAAGAAGTACCTGAAACGATCAGAAGTCGAAGCCCAACGCGAAGCTGCCTATCTCGCCGAACAAGCCGCATTAGAAGAAGCTAAACGAGAGAAAGCGGCCAAGAAGCGGAAAGCCGAGGACGAGGAACACGAGAGGTCGCGCCAACGGGATGAGAAACGAAGACGACTAGCAGAGGAATCGCGGAAACTGAGAGAGGAAGAGGAAGATCGGGAGGAGCGTGCCAGGAGGAAGAGACTGGGGCTCCCGGATCTACCGCCACGGAGGGAGGGAACACCACTTGGAGACGGAGAGGAGGATATCGAGGATGCGGAGTTGGTCGACAAGCTGAGAGAATTGGACGAGCCCACGAAGTTGTTCGGCGAAACACACAACCAACGACTCAAGAGGTATTGGCGCCTGACTGGACAAAATGCAACTCCTCCACCAGCTGTTCTTTACGACGGACCCATCCCAACTTATCTGGAGCCCGTACCGGAAGAGAAGATGAAGGTTCCAGCTACACCGCCTAAAGACACCGAGGGCCTTGCATTCTTGCATCGTCAGCTTGCTTCATACTTCACAATGGTACTTAGAGAGTGGGAGATAGCTATGGCACGTCGATCAGATGAGATCAAGGAGAGCTACGCGGGCAAGAACGCGATGAACGCTATGATACAGGCGCGCGAGAATCTACGTCCATTCTTCAAAAAGCTGGAGAAGAAAGAGGTGGAAGATGATGTCTTGGCTCCCATACTTGAGATTGTGCATGCTGCACAATTGAGGCGATACGTGGATGCTAATGACGGCTATCTCAGACTGAGCATCGGAAAAGCGTAAGTATTGCCTCCACATCCGATCTTGGATAAGGCTAATTTTGAATCAGTGCATGGCCTATTGGAGTCACCATGGTTGGTATCCACGAACGTTCAGCACGAGAGAAGTTGCATGAGAGCGACAAGAAGGCTCATATCATGAGTGATGAGACGACTAGGAAGTATCTACAAAGCATCAAGCGCTGTCTTAGTTTCGCGCAGACAAGGTGGCCGCCAGACGACCAACTGCAATTGATGGGATGAGTAAGGTTATAGCTTAAAGAGATCAAGTACACAAACCAAGCAATACCGGTACCTGGTAGCTGATAACAGCGGACTTAGGAACAGACACGTCGTATGTCGTCTATAACGTTCAGATTCTTTCCCAAAAATCAATCCGATGCTGAGACAGCCTGGCAGGTAAATGGCGCCAGCCAAGATCAAGTTGTTTTCTATGCACATTTTTTCTGCTATTTTTGCCATCCATCTTTGACATAGTTTGACAATCATCAATGGAAAGCCTACGAACAGCTAACACCTCCGTGACCTACAGAAAACCACCAAAATCCGTCATTCGTCAACATTACCCCAACCTAGAGGCTCAAGCTAGCCTCATTTCACAAAGTGCCGAAAGAATTCATGATCAAGATCATGCGATACCTCGTCTACGATGATGAATCTAACCATCTTTCTCCTTTCTTCCACGAACAATTGTCAGTGAGACCAGTTTTGCATGGGAGCCAGGTATCGTTTTTGATGTTTTGGAGATGGTAACTGCCAGCCGTCGTGCCATGCTGGAGCGAGGGCTGGCGGTTTTTGAGGACGGTTGGAGGGGTGTCTTTTTCGGTGGATGGATTCTTGAGAATACTTGGCGTTCGGGTTTTTTTTTTCTGGCTGTCTGAATTACAATGATGGGGAGACTGGGTTGGC
This sequence comes from Venturia pyrina ICMP 11032, assembly GCA_000738655.1. Lineage (NCBI taxonomy): Eukaryota > Fungi > Ascomycota > Dothideomycetes > Venturiales > Venturiaceae > Venturia > Venturia pyrina. Next base: position 20,948 of record JEMP01000147.1, on the reverse strand, counting down.
TCTTCTACTGCTGGCTTTTGGATCTGGCTGCTTTGCTACGTTATTTTGGCTCGGGTTTTGGTATCTTTGTCACGAGAAAAGGAATCTCAGGTTAGATTTCAAGTTCAGTTGTTGTTTGAGAGGCTGAGCTTGAGAATGGGGATGTCTACAGGCCCCCCAAAAAACTAATTTTATACAGAGACCCATGCTCAGACGGTCATCGTTTCGATCGATCCTCCCGAGAGCTCAACTTCGACTCCGTTGATGGGTGAATCACAGCCTGATCACCTGACTAACACCTTGGGTGGCTGATGAAATAGCAAAGGATAGTCGTGAAATTTCTGAGCTGGATTAGGAGATAGTCATTATTTGTCTGTTTGCTTTACTAGTTGGCATAACGTGAGTGTGTAATCCAGTCACATGTAGTTCTAGGGTGTGTGAAGTTCGACATGGGGTTTAAGATCCCCTTTCGTCCTCCTTTCATCAATAACAATACCACAATATGCCAACCTTATCGAATTGTTTTGTTCTCCATCAAGTGCCCAATAATTTCATAGGATCTCTTCGGTATCATTGCGAAAAGACTAAGGAGCTGCTATCCTGCGCATTATGTCGCGCTGTCAGATCACGGCGACAACCCAGCACGTTCTTTGGCACGCGCCAACTATGCCTCGTATGATTGATCTTTGAAGTCGCTACTAGGAGATTCGAAGTTGACAGGATAGATATAGGGGTTGGTTGCGCACTGATGTAGAGGTTATTTCAGTACTTAGGTTGACGGAAAGTATGGGATCGCTCGCAGCCACGTCCTGCTACCACCTCCCCGATTCAACCCTTAGATGCAGCTGAAGATCACTGGGCTAATTTATTGATCATGCTGTTATGTCTGTCTCTGGCATATGACTTATGTCATGGTGTTGAAGTAGTGTCGACGCGACAACGGAAGCATGTCAGAGGTTTGGTTGTCAACACAGACGTACCAGGGAACTGGTAACACTAAGTACTTACTAGTAGGTTAACTTGAACTTTGCAGTTTTACTGACATCCATACTATCTACCCGGATTCTCCAACATTCTCCAAAAAGATACACAACTGGATAACAAAACGATATCGGAAAATCGCTGACTGCCTCACTCGTACCACCGAAATGGCGCGCCTACAAGATTTGCCCAATGAACTCCTGCTCATGGTTTTCCATGGTGTGCGGGATGCGAAACGACTTTTTCCTTTCTTGCTTTCTCGTCACTTCCATGGCCTTGCGAGACAGGCAATGTACCGCGACCTCCACTACACGACATGGGACCCCACCTTACCGGCCGCCATCGATGCTATTGCCCGTGGCCGTAGGAGGACTGATTCCCTGCTCGCGAAGAATCTCCGGTCGATCTCATCATTGGCCCTAATCGTTCGGGGCGTTCCCAATCCGCTGCAAGAGGCGCGTAGCATTTCCATGCGGCTGACCGAGGACAACCCAGGCGGCTTGAAGGCGTTATGTCGACCGCCGTCTTTGGAGAATGACTTCATTGGGCCCTTGGATGCTTTGGCCTGGGACAAATCGCTGGCGACTGTCCTACGACGAACACAGAGACATCTCCAAGCCATCACATTTGACTGGATTGGGAAAATGCCGAGCGTTTCCAAGTGTGCATTGCACATGACCACCAAGAGAGCTTCGAACACTGTATCAATACGTGGCATTAAAGATAGCTCTGACCGGTTCTACAGCTTCGTGCCTTATTTTTTCTTCATCTCCAGGAACATCCCAAGAATACGCTTTGAAAATGTCCATTTTGTACCAAAGGCTCTAGAAGAAGTCGATCACTCGACTCAAGCTCTCCCTCAACCACGACCCAAATATTTTCCGATCCACAATTTCCAAATGATAGATTGCAAGGCCGAAAAACCATCCACGAGCGGATTCGGCACAATTGGTACGGCCCAAATTATATTCAACCGCGATCTTTATCACGCCGAAATTCTCGAAGTGGTCAAGCTATCCAGGACTCTTCATCATCTCGAAGTCCGCAACCGGATTCCACCAAAGCTTCAAGATCAACCAGGTCTTGCTTTCAAGAGCTACTCGATCATTTGCAGATCTGGAGAGGTGAAGCTGACACATCTCGCTGTGCCCTTCTGGCTCACACCCTGTGATGGGCCGGCAAACCTTGTCCCTCTGAGCTTGATTCCGCTGCATTTGCTCACACAGCTTGATCTCTCTCTATGTATCAATGACTCGGCAAACTTGTCTTCTTTCAGCAAGGCGCTCGAGGAGAAGCTCCAAACGATAGAGAGACTCGATTTCATGCCATCGCTGCAAACGATCAAGCTAGTTCCCTCAACATGGATGCGCGAAATGCCCTTCTTTGGGCATCGTAACGTGTTTGCGAAGCTGATACAAATGATCGCAATCGACTGGGCGGATGGAGACACTGCGACCGCATTTGGATGGGAAAAATTGACCACAAAGAAGGAGGACTCGCAGAAAGAGGACAAGAATGTTTTTCGATGGAACTCGGGGGTGTCTTTGGATGTCACTGAGATTGCCAAGTACGTGGATGATGTCGAAGGAATGCCGGAAGAGTAAGTCAAACTCGAACCGAGCGTACAGTGGGCGGCGATAAGTACAACATATCCGATCAAAGTCTGATAACGCATTATTCCTGGAAACCTTGGAAACAAAGCTCGCCTGGAAGTCTACTATTCATAATTACAATCGCAGGCTTGCATCTCATTGAAATATTTATTCATTCCCACGCCTTGATAAGGACTCTGTTTCTGGGATATGGTTGGAACATAAAGTACTTTGCGAACCCGACTGTACAATTGCAAATCGAGAATAGGAACTTACAAGATCGGGTGGTATCCTGTTTGATTGAGCGCTACAGCTTGGGCTTGGGAGGCCGGTGCGTTGCAATGGTATGTTGTAAAAGTTATAGCGTTGGTATTCTTTTAACCTCTCACTCACTGCAGTGATGGTGGTCTGACTCTCTTCAACTCATCCCACAAGACCATGCCGACATGTGTTACACATGTATTCTTCTTTTGGCCCAATAATGTGTGACGAATAGTCTAGGCAGTGAATAGTTTATGGCGTTGGTAGTATCATCAAGAACTCGACCAGGAATGCATGCATTGAGAGATAACGGACTGCCAGACCTCCGACCGGTCATAACTCAAGTGGCCTTGTTGCAGCAAGCTTTTCGGCACGGTCGAAACGGATTTCGTAACTGTAGACCAAAACAAAGAGAACGAGCTGTGCAATTGTGTTTGATTGCTAATCAGTACCATAATCAGCAAAAACCGCCGCGTTCTACGAATACCTCCCTCCAAGCCCCTATTCCAATGCTTTCCTTCGCCGAAGTCCAAATTCTTCAGCGTGAGCAAAATGGACGAAATGGACTTTGAAATGGACACCGGATCGGCCTCAGGAGTAACTTAGCAATGGATGGATGAGTGGGAACACACCCAAATCCAGCAGAAGAATCAAGGTCAAACTTTACAAACGAGGCAGGACCGAATCGAGTGTGTATACATCGCCTGTGCTCTAATGAAATGGCAACTGTGGCCATGGGGTATTTCGGCGATAATGCCAGATTCCGAGCTTGTCCTCGGAAAAAAAAAGCGCTCTGTGCCTCCCCTTATTAGGACGACCAGTGAAGGTTCACCACAACGGATTCGAGACAGCGTCGAAAGTTTGTTGATACAGCTAGCTGAAGGAGATCCCTATTCCTTGAAGAAGCTTTGTCAATCGTCTCTGTCAAAATCCACGTTTTTGAACCCGCTAGCTACTTACCGAAGTGTGGGATAGATGGATGAGAGACATTCTTCAAAATCTTCTTCAAGCGAAGCAGATGGCTTTCGATTGGTTCGGGAATATGCTATTGATTCAAGCGCAGACATTTCGAAGCAGACAGGGTTAATGACACGCTGCATTTTCATGCTCCGCCCTCGGACGAGTCCTACAATGATCACAATGAGAGGGATTGGTAATGTGGAACATAAGGTAATACACTTTATCTAACTTGTTTGAGATTATGCTATTGATCTGTCAGCAACATGGAGACGATGTAGCACGGGCCAGTATTTATACTCACGAGTCACAAAAAGCTTAAGAGGTTAAGATTTGCGCCAACCGTGCTTCCTTGCTCGCTGGTAATATAAACCATACCGCTTAGCCTCATAGCCGAAGATAGCTTGGTCAGAAACTCGATGATAAAGATCTAAGACAAGAAAAACGATCTAAGACAGAAATAACGATCTAAGACAGAGAAACGTGCTGACGATTGATAGCCAAAAAATCATCTCCTACGCGTACGGCAGCGGTCACCAAGCATTCTACTGGTCAGATAACGCTGTTAGCAACAACAGAATAGACCTGAAGGAAGGCACTCAGTGTGTTACAACGCGCACCTCTATTCGTCGTCCCGCAAACCCTGTCAGCGCTGATCCCGGATGCATTTATGTTTGTTGATTGCCAATACACCAAAGAACTCGCATTCACAAAAGTCTCACAACTATGAAAGCCTCGGAATTATAAGATGTCACAGCATAATGTCAAGATGGAATGTCCGTTCTCTAGATACAACAGAGACAACTTTCAAACAGGTGCAGTGTCTCCTGCCTAGATTTTTCTCACCCACCAACTGACATCTCATCGACATCCTTCGGGTACACCGCATTCATAGTAATTGAGGTCCCTGATTTTCCATTAGTCCCTCGTTTTGGCGGCCTGTGCTCGTACTGGCCTCCTCTCGGATCGTCTCCTGGCAGTGCGCGAGCATCTCCATGATTTCCAATATCGATCAATGCTCTCGCCATCTTACCGTCCTATCAATTCTCCAGTATCTCCACACGTCCTATTATGGAAGAGCGTCAGTTGGATTTATAAGGCTCGGCACGTTGCCTGTGAGGCTATGAACATGAATCATCGTTACTTGAATCGGTACAAACAACGAGATTAAGGCCGGCGCTCTGCAATGCCGTACCCTTGACTTTCCGTACATCGCATTCTTCATCGATTATGGTGTTATTGTATACAAGCTTCTTCCGGCATCCCGAATTTGATTGATGAAGAGTCCACTGATACTCTGCGCGGTATGTCTTGAGCTCTTCAAACACGATTCAGTAGCCTTGTGCATCCCCAAGCCATTCTTTGTCATATTCTGCTCAGTCTGCTCATCCCTTCTCTAATTGATCGTAATCGCCACCATGATATTCTCATCTCTGTCATTACTAGTTACCCCTCTTTTGATATCGCATGCACTTGGAACACCTTCATGGTTTGGCAAGGGTAAGTCCATTCTAACTTCTTTACCAGGGCTATTCACAAAGAGATCTGATAATCCTTCGTACTGACCAATACTAGCAAGGGCCGAAACTACAATCTCTGCTGACCTGCTCGACAAATTTGTGCTTTATGAACAGTACGCAGCAGCATCATACTGCGCCGTTAATTATGAATCGCCACCAGACAAAAAGCTAAAATGTCCCGTTTCGAATTGTCCACGAGTAGAAGCGGCGGGAACGGAAATCGTATACTCATTCTCAAAGTAAAATAAAATATACCCTCCCATCCTCCCTAAGCTCCTCCCAGGACTAATAGAAAGCCTTCCAGTTCCCCTCTGACGGACACCTCCGGCTACGTAGCCTTCGACCACACCCATAAACTCATCATCGTATCCTTCCGCGGTAGCGAATCTTTCAGAAATTATCTCACATTCCTCGATTTCCCACTCGTCCCAATCGATCTTTGCCCCGGTTGTTTCAGCGCCGCGGGTTATCACACAGCTTGGGCAGAGGTCCGAGACGACATCCTCCACGCCGTCGAAGAAACACACGGCAGATTCCCAGACCACAACGTCGTGGTAACAGGACACTCACTCGGCGGCGCCATCGCCTCAATAGCCGTCGGATTCCTAAGAGCAAAAGGCCACATCGTCGACCTAGTAAGTCGTCAACCACAACCCCCCAATTCACCAAAATCACATAAGTCTAATATGAACAGGCCACCTTCGGCGCCCCCCGCATCGGCAACGACGCCCTCGTCACCTTCCTCAAATCGCACACACCCGCTTTGGGCCAGAACTACCGTATCGTCCATATCGGCGACCCCGTTTCTTCTTTCCCCTTCACCAGTACCGGATTCCGGCATATCGACCCCGAATATCTCGTTACATCTAACAACAAGGACTCACCAATGACGAGGGACGTGATTTTGAGGCGGACGGATGAGAATGGGGAGGGTTTGATTGGGACGAATATTGAAGAGGCGCAGCAGGCGCATGATTGGTATTTCGGACCTATTAGTACGTGTTTCCAGGGAGGTATTTTGCCTCCGTTGTAATTCGGTAATGTATTTTTTTGTTTTCTGGGGAAAAGGGGTTATCGTAAAGACGTAGAAACGGGTTTTCTTTTTCTAGGATAGGAAAGGGGATTTTGCAGCACCACTTCTGAGAAATTCGGGAATGGAGATTAAGGCTGATTCATACGATTGATATCTGTTCGATGCAATATGGATAAGTCGTAATTCCACATCCTATTGGCAACCGATACTTCCCCGTAATATTATACAAATAGTCAGCCCCATCCGAGTCTTTCACATCATCGAAGTTATCTACCTCTCGTGTCGAACTTGCGAAAAATCCCAAGATAGATACGATACTAGTATAATAATCTTACCTTATATTGAAGACCTATTACTATGGTACCATAGTACTATAGTATAATATTACTAGTTCAAACTCTCCTATTGCCTAATAATTATTTATATCTCCCCAACTGACTTTTTATCGAAATAACGTAGAAATGTTGATAGGTCTTTTTCGTTTTGTGATAGTAATAGAAACACGGAAATATGGAGATTAGTTTCAATTACCTCCTCTCGATGTATTTGTTTCGGTATTGGATGTTGTCGGTTTTCTAAGTTTTTTCTTTTTCTCTCGTTTTAAGCGCTGGTTATTGTGGATTTATAAGTTTTTCTTTCTTCTTGGAGGGGGGATATAGTTTATTTTGTGTTCTACATCGTTGGTGTTATGATTCTTGGTATAGCTAAGAGTAGATTATTAGTAATCCCTTTTTCGGTATTAGTTCTAGTAGATATGGACTCTTTTAGATAAATTGGGAATCGGGAGGAGATAATGGAGTAATACAGGGATAATTTATAACTTCGAAGTAGTTTATACCTTTATTCCTCTTCGAAGAGAGATAGTGTTTCAATGTAGATAAACGAAGTATAGGTAAGAAAATATAACTATCCATGTACCTTTTGGACAACTCAACGTCTCCCAACATCTCGATAATCACAATACCACACATCGCGTAGAGAGTCCCGCCAGCGCCGTCGCAACTGACCATCTTCCCATTTTCAGGTCCTCCAATGTCTCGTCGGGAACAAACGGTATCGACGCCGTAGTATCGAAGATAATACCACATCCCCATTCATATATACCCAGGGTATTGTCATTCCTCCCCGCCCTCTCAAGCCATCGGCTTGACTTAGTCCATCCGCAGAAGCTGGACTGTTCTTTGTCATTCCACGCTGCATGCGCCCAAACGAAGAGTGCCTGAAAATGCCAAGGGCGCTGGGTATCGGTGCTCGGTGCTGCCCAGTGTGAAGGGATAATCTTGATACGTTTCAATGCGGGAAGACAATCCGCTTCCAAGATTTCGGTGAGCTTCGTACGGAATTTGTCTTTGAATTTTCGGGGATGGGCGTCGGAATTGTCGAGGACGAGGTCAAGGTCGGTTAGCAGTTTTAGAGGGTTGTCTGATAATGGGTCGGGGTTCTCAGTTGATGGACCACTCGTATCCACCGGCGTCATCCAATAGGAGACTCGAAGGTGGCTGAGTTGGGGGATTTGCGATAGTAAAAGATAAAATCTCCATACCCATAGAGCTACAGCTGGGTTGGCTCTAGGAGGAGGGTTCGGCCTGTAGACAATTTCAAGTGACCTGATCGTGTGTCTAGAGTTGTCCAGCATGCGTAGATTGAATAGTTTCAAACTGCGGTTGTCGAAAATCATTCGAGCTTCTGTGAAGCCAGGCCAGCTGCCGAACCATTGTTGAGTGCTCGTTTGCAATTTGGCGCCACAGTCGACGAAGTCTACCTTGAGCTCCTGATTACCGTTGAGCACTGCGAGTTCACCTTGGCCTATGATGGTGATATTGTTCAAGATGAATTCCTCGAGCTTATCGGGCAAGGGTGTATCACTTAAAATGATCGCATTGAAAAGATTGGAGCCTTCTCCAAATAGCGAAGTTTCGTTAGAATCCGACATATCTGAGCTTCCTCGTATTTTCAAAGTGCGTAAGTCAGTAAGGTCCGAGAGTACCTGTTGGGTCCAATTCATTCTATGGATCCAGTCGAAGTCAAGGTATCTCATGGATGGTGTTCTAAGTAGTAATGCTGCGAGAGATCTGTCCCAAACCCCCGGATCTATATTATGATAGATGAGAGGATCATCATTCCAAGAGTAGACCCACGGGTTATGGCTTAAACTGGGTCTTATGTCGAGACAGAGTCGTGTTAGGAGGAAAGGATTCTGGTCGGACAGCCTCATCGATAATTTCTCGGTATTCTCGAAGAGGTATTCAGCCTCGTCTGCTGTGTCAACCAACAGAGCAATTCTCTGCATCTTCTTGCGGAAATTCGCTGCCGCTCTTATATATTCGCGCTCAGGATCTTTCTCAAAACCAGCTGGTGGCGGGATCGGGGTCCAAACCACGATCTTTAAATCGAGATAGAGCGCGCGAGTAGCAGCCGGGTTCAGTTGTCTCGAGAACAGGAAGAGGTAGAGATCTTTTGCGTCAAGGTATTCCATGATCTTGTCCAGAAGCTCGTTGGGGAGCCTTTCCAGCACAATTCTGCGGTCGTAATACGGAATGCCTCCCTTACCGAACAAAGTAGAAACTTGTGGAACGTACATATGGGCTAGAATGTCGGAATAGTCCATTTTTGACTGTCTGCAAGTCGGCAACCATGAAGCACAAGAAATTATTCTTATCGTGCAGCAACGCGGAAAACATTGATAGAGCTATACTTGATATGTGTTCTTGTTTGATGGGTACGTTTGCAAAGATGCCATACGCTTCCTTTGGCATCAACAAAGAACTCTGTTAGAAATCCTCGAAACGTTGAAGAGTTCAAATTAATTGCGTGTTCTTTAATTGGCTTGATGGGGAAACTCACTGGATCAAAGGATATAGTCTAGCCCAGACCTGCGCGCATTGATACCGAACAAATGAAACATTGTTGACGAAGCTGTATTCACCTTTGGACAGTGTGCATACTTAGTACACTCTCCAGAATCCCAGTTGTTATTCGCGGCCATCTAAGTGGAGACTCCTACTTGATCGATAGTAATAAATTCCTGACAACTACTCTTTGTAATCAACTTAATGAGAATGTCGTAAAAAGTTTGAGATGTTGGTAACATAGACACGGTGATCCATTAGTAACCCTTCTAAAGATATAGTAGTCAATAGACATGTTCCCTGATAGATCTAGTAAGATACAACACCCAATAGACGAATCCGATAACGGCATTTGGAGATGAAAAGATGGAGAGACAAAGGGGGTGTAGGCGAACCTCGGAAGGATGAAAGAGTTTATCTCAGCACGGACCGGGCGAGATCCTCAGCACTCCTGCGTATGCAGCATACCGCAAACCAGCCTTACCTCTAACCAATCGTGTTTGCTACGAAGAGAATTTACGATGATGGAGGGAGGACTTTTGAGATAACTTATATACTCTAAGCTCTTTATATATAATTTACATTGACATAACGATATCTATCGTTAAGTTTGATGGCACCCGGAAACCATTGAAAGTCCAATAGCAACGAATCTACCAACTCTAGATGACGTGTTACTGGGAGCTGCGTGAAAGCCACGGAATATGTTTTGAGATTTTACTTCGGGAATAGTGATTTTTTTAAAGCTGAAGAATTATCCAGAGTTTCTCCTTGTCAAGATCTTCCTCCTTACCAAGATCTTCCTCCTCACCTATCCTCAGCCTGTCCGTCCAATTTTCTTTCTGCAGCTTTAGCATTGTCCTTGACAAATAGCAGTGCAGCTGTATTCCTTCGAGAAGCAGGCAACTTGTGCCCAGTCACCCCCGGTGCAGCGAGCCTAAACCGCTATTCAAAATTCTACTGAACGTTCCCGCGGACAGAAAAGCATAGCAAAATTTCCCCGAGGCAACTTGACATTCTGATCGATATTCACATCAAAGGGTTTTGCTTCCAAGTCTGGGATCTCCTAAGTGCCCAGCTCCAATCCTCGTCCTCCTGGCCGTCATCGTATGGACGCTCTGCTATTCCAATCCACGCGTTCTCCTCCCTAGATATCCATCCCGTCAGCCGCGTCTTCAAAGAAATATCAATTAGAAGAAATACTTACAATTGCTGAGCTCTAAGATTCCGCATTGTATCCTCATCCCCCATGGATCGCATCTTGATTTGTCGCGACAAGTCTTCCATGAAGGGTAGTAGAGCTGTTATATCGAGACTGATGCCGTTGGACCATCGATATATGCCACAGATATCATCCTTGGGCGATGAGGGGGCTCTTTCCCATCCGAAAAATTGAGGTTGCTTCGTGTTTTCCCAATCTTGCTGTATTTGAACACATAATGGTTCGAAACCTCTAATTCTGTTGTGCCCTAGGAGCGGCGCCCAAGGCGAAGGGACCAGTTTTATAGTTCGCAGCTCTGGAAATATGTGGAGATCGTCGAAGAGTGCAAGCTTCATCTTGAAAAGGTGGAGGAACTCAGACGAGGAAAGACGCATGTCGTATTCGTTCACAACGATTTCGAAGTTTGTCAGAGCCTTCAAGATGATGTTGCGTTCGGGATTGGCGAGATCTGGCTGCCAGTGAGGCGTGTTCCACCACGACACTTTCAAACGCCTAAGGCGGGTGAATTTGGCGAATTGTATAAAGCAGTCCCTCGTTTCTACCAACTGATCCTCTTCATCGCCTCTGGGCGACTCCTCTAACAACTCCAGAGTCTGTAGCGTCGTTCTAGACTGGCTGAGAATCGGCAATTGGGACCAGGACTCTGATTCCATTTCATTGGCGATCCTAGCGTGCACGATACCGGTCATGGCGAGGCGTCGCATACTTGGTACACCACCATATGCAACGCAGCCCACCATTTCAAAGGTACGAAGTGCGCAGCGCTCAGGGAAAATAGGATTGGAATAGCTCAAAGGGCCAAGACCGATGTGTTTGAGGGACAAAGTTTGAAGGGTGGCAGGGAATGGTCTGCGACTGCAGATACAGGCAAGTACTTCATTAATGGGAGCTGCATTGTCCATACCACGGATTGTCAGCTTGCGTATATTGACGAGTGTGGGGATCACAGCGGTGACAAATGGCATCGGCCCAATCCAATCGCACATCAATTCCTGGACCTGTGGAGCTCTGCTGAGTATAGCAGCTAGGCTAGAATCCCAAAGACCGGTGTTGAAGTAGTGAGTAGCTAGAGGGCTGTTGTGGTAGAAGATTTTCGGGATGCCAGTGCAAGACTCTGCCATTTCGCCAGGGTTCCACTTGGACAATCGAATTGATAGGAAGGTAGTCTTTTCAAGAAGGCATTGAGACTCGTGTATCTTATCGACTAGCAAAGAAATGCTGTTGATGCTCTTCCGCATGTTCGCGGCATTCGGCCATTTACCGCGTTCCTTCGCCTCAATACTCGATTTCGAGTGAGGATTCCAAACGACGAGGTCCAGGTTGCGCCACATCGCTCGCTTGACGTGAGGGTTCAGTGCCCGGGAGAAAAGGAAGAGATAGAGACTCTTCGCTTCTCCCACCAGCTCCATGATCATGTCCACGAGCTCTTTGGGGAGTTTTTCGAGGATAAGCATCGTTGCAAGCTGTTGGGTGGGCAAATACGGGGAAAGCCTGGAGGCGTGGCACTTATTAAACTCTCTCCAACAGAAAGGCCTCTCAAAGACGACGCTCGCAGACTCTGACAACGCTTTCGGCGATGGCGCCAAGCGTAAAGTGCTTCCGGCGTCCCCGTCGAGGCTCATCTGCATCTTATGCTGTCCTAAAGCATGACAATTAGTCGCGGCTGACGGTATTAGTAGTCAAAGGACCTGTGATGGAAGTGCCCACTGCCTACTCTCCTTAACAAACCCACCGACAAAAAACCCCATCACCAACATACAAACCCCATCACTAACAACGAACCCGCAAAACAAAATACAAACCTGCCACCCACCCACCGCACCAAATCCAAACACCAACAACCAAAATCCCTTTCGTAAAACCCCACCAACCTCCCAAGAAACCCGATTCTCCTTCGCAAGAAAAGAAGGAATTCATGTATAACAGCGAAAACATGAATCCAACCAATTCAGAGGTGAGAGAGCCAGAACAAACCAACCCCAATAAACACTTCAGCGCGAATCCGAACCTCAGCGAAGTAAGACTATAATAACCACCTCCAGAAACTCATTAATCGTGAATCCATTCGTGGAATATCAATACTTACCTAATTTGCTATCAGCATAAGTCCCGCCCCAAAACGCAGTCGCAGCAAAAAAAGTCGCCAAACCACAGATGAACAGGCAACGCATCACACCAGACTCACTACCATCCCGCTGTCTTGAGAGAAAACAGGGTCGAGGAACAAAGAGGTAAATTGCATGCAATCCTTATCCTTACTAATAGACTTTCCATGCCAGAATTTTTTATCCAATACCTTCGACATATATGCCCAGACGGGATCGACACCAAAATTGCCACTGGGAAAAAACACAAACCCAGTTCTTCCATCCGACATAACGAACCGCTCCATATGCCTTCGTGAACATCAATAGCAGAAAAGCGCCAACCCAAAATCATAAACCGCTGTGTATATCCCATCTTAAGATTAAGAGCGTGCTCCATGCATGCATGTACGCCAAGTCCTTGCCAAAACGCCTACCCAATCCGATCCCGACCTTACGAAAAAGTATTAAGCTCAATCTCCCTCCTTCTTTCCTCTCGACTCTTGGTTCTCTGATGTCCAGGTCCAGATCCACTAGGTCTGGCGTTTTTCCCTCTTTCACTCCCCATAGCCCTGGCGATTTGTGTCCAAGGCGCGCTTCTCGAACTTTCACTGTGGCTCCTTGAGTTTCTTGTATGCCCTGGACTCAATAGTCCTGCATTTGTTCCTGCACTAAATGTCCTCATCCTTCTATTTCCAAGTCTATCGGTTTCCTCCTCTTCTCCTTGAGGCCATTGTAGTGTGAAGGTCTCTCTGCTTGCAGTCGGATTTGCGCCCGCATCTTGCTTATGCAGCAAAGCTTCCATTTGTCGATTGACCAATTCGTCTTCCGTGGGTAGGGGCACGTTTATCGAGCTTGAGCCATCGAAACTGTTATGACTACGTGCTGTAGGATGCATGTTCTGAATGAAATTCTGGTAAAATGCCGGCTCTTGCCATTGTACAACGGTTGGCGTTGGCGTCGCATTGTAGCTATTACGGCTCGGACTATAATTATAGCTACTCCGATCAGGAGCCGGGCGCGTCATCTTCGAGATTTTGCGTCGTGCAAAGAGGGCAAAAGAGCCGTATAAGGCGGCGGAGAAAAGTGTGAGAGCAAGGGTGATGGGTGCGGAGGTGGAGGAGAACGAGTAACTCGACGAAGATGCGAAGGCGTATATGGTTGCGAGGAAGCCGAAGAGGGAGACGGAGAATATCGGTAAGAAGATGGAATCGACGCGAAATAGTATCGAGGGGCAAGCGAACCAAAGGAGTGCTGTGAGGCTGTAGCCACTTGTGAGAAGGGCAACGATTATTATGGATAGGACGCCTTTGCTAAAGCGCAATTGAGCATTATCGTTAAAGGTGCTTGGGAGCATAAGATATCCTCCCAGTACCATCCAGGACGCGATTTGGCTCAGCACTCGCCAACACCACTGTGTACCATTGTTAGCACCTGTACTGTCAAGTTGCAGTGTTTCTTTTTACTAACAGTGACATTTTCCTTCTCGTAATTCAGATCGCCCAGACTCTTGTATTTGTGTGCATTGCTCCCCCATGGAGCATTCGAGGACAATCGATTCATATGAAGGAAGGTCGAGTGCTACCGGAGTTGGTGGGAGTGCGATGTGTAATTCAAAGATTGGACAGCTCCACAGTGCCTCACACTGCTCTGGCTCTGCGAAGGCTTCATGCGATAGGTCTTGATGGCGTTGCTCAGCTCGTAGTAAGATGTAGAATTGTTTGGATATAGATTCGAGTCGCCAGGAATTTTTGGTGTTGGTGCAGGATCTAACGCGGTAGAGATGGTAGAGGTGGTAGCCAAGTGTCTACTGGTCTTTGAGTAGTCTGAAATCAACAGACGGTTGTCCCGACTTGGTGCTACAGGCGGTTATGGGGATGCAGGCGAAGAATTGCAGGTCGGAAGGTTTGTGTAGCTGGGCTGACGCGGGCTTTTCCGTGTGGAGGTGAGATGACAGCCTTGACAGCGGAGAATGGACAAACGAGAGATATCCAGGGTTGTGGACGGGGAAGATTCAGTAGTTGATGCCTGTCAGAATTGCGGTCACAGCGAGGCGAGGCCGTGATAGATAGCTAGTTAGTGCTGCTCGCTGCAGTGAAGGCAGCGAGCTAGATGTGGTTGTGATTGTGGCGGAGGCCATGAGGAGGCCATGGATGTGACCGTGTGAGCAGCTCGCGAGGCCGTCCCCTCAATATCAGAATGCTTAATTAACTACTCCGTACCCCGAAATTCGTGGGACAGGCATGATGATTCGGAAAGATGCTATTTAATATTCCACCTAACATCAGCGGACGTTTAACCGATAAACCATGCATTGCCAAAATTAGAGCCTCCCACCCTCCGCTTCCAAGGAGGAAAGTCTTAACGTGATACATATATTCTCAGTCGGCACATTTCTGGTCTTGGCAGGAAACATCAATTCCTCTCCAAGCATCAACTCCTCGCCACGATGCATCCCTCCACGCTCATTATCTTGGCTCTCTCGGCCGCAGCATCCGCTGTCAACACGTGGGGCCCGTCTGTCTCTTTCGTACGACTATCTAACTCGACAATCACCTACACCTCTACTATTCTGCAGCCACCAAAAGCCCCAACTCAACCTGCAAAAGGGTTCCTCACAATATGGCCGGGAATATACAACGGTACCGGCGACTTGGTACAATCCTGCCTTGATAGATATCCGCCGGGAGAAAACTGCAGCGACACCATTGTGCTTCAGCCTGGCGAGTGGTGTGCAGTAGCGAGCGTCTACGGCAATCTTGGTTTCCCAAACGCGACTCTCCTTCAGCACGATGCGCCAGGTAGCATCGTGAAGGCCGGCCAGAAGACTAAGATTGAGTATATATTGCAGCCAAATAACCTTAACTGGACACAGTACGTCGTTTTAGTACTGTCTTCGGGTCGCGCAGCGCAGCACTAATTTCCCTACTAGAGTCGTTACCGATGTCGCCTCGAAGAAGGTTCTATCCACCTTAAGCACCCGATCGGAGGCTTACATGCGTAACTGGGGAACTGCCGTTGAGTGCCAGATGGACTGCAACCCACCAGGACTGCACTACTACTTCAATACTACGTGGAAGTTTAAGCAGGCTGAGCCGGGGTTTTCGCTGAAATCCAAACTGAATGCGACTTTCTCCAAGCCAGTCTCTGCTGATGGTGGAATCACATGGACAGTCGATAAGATCACCATTCCAGCTACAAATAAAGCAAAATAAGCAGGAGTTGAAGAAGCTCTGCATGTAGCCAACTGTCCATGTTTTGTATCCTGTATGTAGTTGTCCCCATGATAACCTCCCCTGGTCGCAGATGTCGCCCTGAGAAACATATCCCATCGAAACGAGCATCGAGGGCATACATGGCCAATGTTCCCTGGATGAATGATGATGGAGTGATTGAAACCTCATGGAGTATGGGATTGTGGCTCGGGGTTGTGTGCGCGGCCAGGAAACGCGTGAGCCGTGACCGTGTCAGCCTTGGGCATAACAACAAGGCCGACTCTCGTGAAAGCTTTTGTATAAGGAGCGTACAAGAAGGCGACAGCAGGAAGGCAAACTGCCTGACCGCGATCGTCTTTGTGCTTCGAAATTCTCTACGTTGACGTTTCCCTTCCTCTATCATCGTCACTAGGAGTATTGCTATAAAAAGCATCGTCAGCCAAGTGGACAAGGCACTCGGACCTCATGACTGAGCCACATAAATTGCGGAGAACGGAAACGGAGAACGGAAACGTCCGGGGAGTACCAACCATAGTGGCTGTGGTGGCTTGGGCTGTGCACTGCCCCTGCTTAGTCACAGTTTGGTGAGAAGAGGATTGCCTCTGGCCTCCTAGCACCACAACCACAATCCCCCGATCCCATCTAATACAATACAATCTCACCACTACAGCTACCTTTGCGGTGCCAAGTGGCGCGAGATATCGTCTCATGTTAGTGAGCACCGGGCTCACTGCATCAGCCATGCGCTTGTTGAACTCGCACACTGGTGTTATGCCTACTTATCAGATGTCCGTGGGACAAGCTCAGACAACTTCAGGAAGAACCAATGGTTAGAGCGCGGATGGACATTACAGGAGCTATTAGCGCCCAAAACAGTTGACTTTTACGATGCTGACTGGGAGAACATCGGTTCCAAGGCAACTCGAGCAGAGATACTGTCAGAAGCTACTGGCATATCAATTTCCGCACTCCTGGGCGCTGAGCTAAGCGTTTTCACTGTCGCCGACAGGCTTTCTTGGGCCTCTCGTCGTCGAACGACCAGAGTGGAGGACAAGTCCTACTGTCTGCTTAGAATTTTCGGGGTCAACATGCCACTATCATACGGCGAAGGCGAGGAGCGTTCTTTTCTGCGCTTGCAAGAAGAAATTCTCAAAATCACAGAGGATTACACCATATTCGCATGGTCCGATGACCATGCCTACGACACTGCCAGGGGTTATTGCCCTGGACTTTTAGCTTCCTCGGTCTCCAAATTCAATGGCTTTTCAGCCTCGCAGGGCTTAGGCCTGGGCCCGTTACTCACGATGAAGCATTCTGATCTTGTTAAATCTGACGAAGAGGAGTACCCTGACGAGCCGCCTACTCTGACCAGCCGTGGTCTTCGAATTACTTTGTTAATTCGTGAAAGTCGAGACAGGATAGGTCGTGAAGTACTTTATGCTCAATTTCATTGCTTAGTGAGAATTGCACGCCGAAAGGTCCTTACCAAAGCTTTAATTCTACATCTTGAGCGTTGTAATGGTGGAAGCAACCTTTACCGAAGAATAACGCCTGGCCCGCGAGGGTTGTCGACATTGAGATATCATGAGCATCCACTTTCGTTTGGCGAATTCGAGTCCAAAGCAATTTACATCAAGCAGGAACGTCAGTTCACGGGGTCGACATGCTCAAATCCTATGCAAAATCGTGAGCTAGCCGTGCTTGAACTTGCTTGCAGGGGAGTCGATCTGATTGAATACGTCGTGCCTGGTCGCATCGATGAGCAGACGGGGAAGCATGGTAACATGATACTGCTCGAAAGTGTAAACGCCACGGGATGCGATGTGGCCGCCTTGATCTGTGTCGACTTCTGCTATGCATTGGTCACTGCCGGTTTCCGCAATGGTAGACCGTGGTGCGAAGTCAAGCGTACAGACTGTCTTATGTTCATCAAGGACGTCCAAGTTTCCGATCCCTTGTTGAAGAAGCCACATATCTGTCCGCCTCTCCAAAGGATCCTCGATGCAGACGATGTCAACAAAGAGAAACTTTGCGATCAATTAGTGAAGGCGGCGTCACATGTGCGAGCAGCCACGACTTCTCTGAGTGACCGCGGTTTTACCGAGCTTCCACATGGAGATACATTCGCAGCAGCTGTGGAGCGGCACCCCCGAAGGCTCGTTTGGATGGACTTTATGCCCATGCCGGAATGGAGAGACGTGTTCTCTTTGACCATCGAAAGCACCTCGGATCGCACATCACGTAACGAGCGCTCTGGCGCGGCTGCAAGCCCACACATCAAGAAAAGACGGAGAGAGTGCAGCGAGTCAGAAGATTCAACCTAACATATTTTGATCGTGGGAATCATAAATGCCAACACTTATCGACCATGACAAAAGGACTATTTCCCACTAAGCTTGCCATTTCGTTGTATCGAACGGGTCCACAAGGCTTTATACATTCCCCACTCCTCAATGGAACCTCTTGACATGGCCGTTACTTTCAAAGGTAATCGATACCAATGAATTCCTGGCGATCTTGACTTTTGAAGTTGCCAGAAGTTTGTGGATACTGATCTGAATATAAGGGACTTCAAAAACAAAGGGTGCCTTCGAGTTGGAGATCATTTTCCCCAACTCCTTGCAAAGCCATTCTCTCTGTGCTACAAATCACCATAATCCACAAGGGGCAAAAAGGTTTTGCATGACAATCGAAGGGCAATTTGTATCTTGCCGACTTGACACGAGCTACGAGCCACTTCCTGTTGTCTTTGACGATTGGTATTTGTCAAATCCAGCAGAGACAAACCAAACTTCCTCACCATTCTTGCCAGATAGAAAGGGAGCTCTTCTAACCCAGCCAGAGTTTTGAGAACATTCGATTTGTCGATCCCGGTTTTCGACGATGTATTCGACACACACGACTCCATTCGCGCAGTTTCAACCCCTTGTTCCGTTGCAGGGCTCAAGTGGCATCTTCTGGAAGAGAGAAATTCCTTGGTCCGTTATTCTCAGCGCTGCGACGACTCCGAATAGGCAATTTGATCATCGCTATTCTATGTAGAGTTCAAGTGGCCGGTGGAACATTATCTCGATTATAACACCATCTGGTGAATTCGACGTCACTCCAGCCGCCCAGTTTCCCCACTCGTGGTCTTATCAACTCGGTGGTTTTCAGCCTAAACACTATTCTGACCCGGACAGAGTCCGTCCAAAAGCAACTTGGCGGGAAAGAGAGTGGAATCAATGCGGCAACCCCTTTTCTCTCGCAAGGACAGCTTCCGCGCAAAAATTTCACGAGTTACCAGTTGAACTTGTGAAGATCATTCTCTCGTCCTGGCCTTCCCATCAACATGTGGGTATCACAAAGTTGATTGTGGATCAGTGTTGGAAAGTGATTGGTGCAGACGACTTCTGTGGTCTCAAATGCTCTGACACCTACTTCTACCGCAATGATTTCGATGGCATGCTTAAGGGTCACTGGGCTTTCTTTACCAGAGATTTCATCAAGAAGGACCTGAACGATCAGAATTCTTTTGCATTCCACGATCTGTGGATACGCGATCCACATATATGGTCTATTGTGATGCACCCAAAGTTCGGAGCGATGGAAAAGCGTACAACACGGGGTGGATGGAATGTACCGCTGAATAATCATCTAATGCCTTGTTACTGGTGCAAGCGCTTCAGGCGCACAAAACGCTTTAGCTGGTTGGCCATTGTGACGTTGGAACTTTACTACTACAATACCCGGGAGCGTGTGGCTAGCAGAAAAGAGAAGAAAGTGACGCGAGGAGGGAAGAGGAGGGAAAACAGGCCTGCCCATCTGCGCGGTCTTTACTTCAGAGACGAGGACAAAGCTCTGTGGAAGATTAATGTGGATAAACTGTTGATTTGTAGGGAGTGTGCTGCAGAACGTGGGAGAAATGGGTTTTCTAGGGTGTTTTGACGTTGTGTTGGGGATTTGGGAGAGGAGGTGGATACCTATGTGTGGATCATCACGTTGATCTTCGCTTTGTATTCATGTCATGCATGCGATGTTGGGAGAAGAGTGGTACCTTCCCTTTACTAACTTGCTATATTCCCACTTTCACTGCTTTTTGAATAGGCAGGTAAGTATGAGAAGGAGAGCGAAACCTTCCCTTTCCTAGCTACATTCCCACTTTTCCCACTATTTCTAGAATCCATCACCGTAACCCGGGTAAGTAATTCCATCGGTATGGAACTATTTAGAACATCGAAATTTTTAATTATCTAGCCGGCAAACTCCCGCCTCTTCTCTTCTTTACTCTATACCTATCTGACTCCCCCTCCTAACTCCAATTTCTCAACGAGCTAAAGCTATCGGCATAGATTATTATATCCTACGCCTTAGTTCCCTCCATCTTCCGCCTATTTTTCTATTATATTAGTAACCCTTTTCTCTTGATCTCGATTACCTTTTGCTAATTCTATAGTAGACAGTTCGTGTTTGAAGTATTCATAGTAGTTGTAGTAGTTATAGTATATGATATTTAAGCCTATAGATTTATAGGCTTACTATAAGGAAAACTTTACGAGAGAGACTTTGCGAGAGAGAGAAAAAAGAGAGAAAGAGAGAAAAAAAAAGAGAAAGAGAGACGGACAGAGAAATCCAGCAACAAGTAAAATCTCAATTAATCCATCTTTCAATCACGAAAGAGCCCCAAAACATCCCAGATCCCCCGCTCCAAACCAAAAAAAAAGAAAAGAAAAGAAAAACGCCCTAGAACTCAGAATTCGACGGATTCGAATCCGCAACCGCTTTTCCCTGTAAGTGACATAGATTCCTGTAGAAAATACGGACGTGGAGCTGTATTTAGTCATATTACCGTAAACGGGTTAGTTGTAACTATAGTGTCTATCTTATTATACATGAGGTATATAGATTCAGGCTATCTAACAATCCGCCTAAATTTACCCGACCTATATAGGCGGATACTAAGAGGTCTATAGACTTAGGTTTACTCGCTAGCGGGCTTTACCGCCCTCGACTTGCTCGACCTCCCGATAGGCGAGAGGGCGGAAGTAGGGTATATATAGGGCTTAGGAGAAAGTCCGAGTTACAGATCTAAAAGCGCGGTTATAGGCGGAGTTATAGATCTAATAGTAAGATTATAAATAGGGTATCTACTTCCTAATTAGTTATAGGCGGATACTAAGAGGTCTATAGACTTAGGTTTACTCGCTAGCGGGCTTTACCGCCCTCGACTTACTCGACCTCCCGATAGGCGAGAGGGCGGAAGTAGGGTATATATA
>JEMP01000146.1:0-45833 GCA_000738655.1 Venturia pyrina ICMP 11032 | reverse complement strand
GAGAGGTTGTCTAGAACAAATACGGTTTAAAGACCCCACCTTTCGCAGCTATGTACTATTATTCCCAGATGATGCTCATCTCTAGATCATACTGTGGTTAGATGGCGACTAGTTGTTAGCGCTTGATCAATGCTTCTGCCCTTAATATATCCGTTCTTAACACTACCTAAGAATTTTCCGGGGTAGTACTCATTCTAGCACGTGTATTTATCAGAACTTCGATCTGCCCAGGGGTTTTTATAGTCCGACGCTAACAAACTTTTGGCCGGCAAGCATAGTACACAGTACTGTATTGTATACTGTGTAGATGCATACTATGTATGCCCAGGGCCTCATCTTCCTCTGCATCTGGGGTACATACCACAGTATATGAAGTTCCCAGCAATATATGAAGGCCTCATTGAATCAGCACAGTTCAATTGGTGGGGGTTATGCTGCCGAGGCCTTGATCCTCGTGGCTTGTGCGAGACAACTCTCACAGGTGAAACCCTTCACGGCTTACGCAGATGCCAGTAGTTAGTAGTGCCGGCTCAATCTCTCAGTATCGCACAGTAACGTGCCTCTCCAATCTCCGTATTTAGATTCGAGCATGTCACTCGCTGAGCATCGCGCCGTACGCACGTCGTCAACATGGCAGCATTCTACTACAACCATATCTTCTACAATGAGCGAATGTGTCGGGTATGAAACATGTTCTCTCAGGCTGTAGCTCTTCATCTCGCCTGAAAACAGACTTTCCATATACCTGCGATGATTAACCCCGCGCCGGGCTCGGTTTTCGCTTGTTTTTGCTTGTGACAGTCACGTTATTTCGTGTACTTGTCATTCAAAGAGGCCCTGAAGTAGTTCTGCGCAACTCTCACTGAAACAGCCAACGGGATTCATTCGTCTCCCATTCGTTTCGGCCGACCAGCACCTGATACCAATAGTTGCCCTTCACGTGGTTGGGATTCAAGCGCAGATTCAACGTATATATCATTTCGTGCCGCATTTACTACAGCGTTTGCTTTCTGAAGCCATCCTTGAAATCCCGCTTCGCACCTCTGTCCAGCCTCACCTCCGATTACCCACGTCCAGAAGCAGAATAACCCGGAGATACCAAACCAATGGCAGACCAAGTGGAAGAAATGGTGGAGACGGTCGTACCCCGCAAAGCTTCTCCACAAGCACCTTTGCCTGAGATCGATCCCCTCACCAAAAGCCAATGGAGAACCTTGATGGCATTTGCGGATACGGTGATACCTTCGGTCGTACAGGAAAAACAAGGAAAGACAGCTTTCAAAGAGGCCGCCCTTCCATCGGGTCAATACGCTGCAGCTCTCAGCAATCTCGAACACCATGTCCTCCGGGACGAGCACAAAGGCATCGCAGAAGCATACCTCGCAGAAAGGCCATCGCAATTGCCCGAATTCAGAGCTAATGTTCACCGCTTCATTGGTCTCTACACACCCAAAGCTCTGGCCCAGCTGCTGGCAGTGGGTCTAGATCTGCTCGAGTGAGTTTCTCAACCTCGGAATTTGCGATCAACATATGCTAAGCCCGAATAGCTACCGCGTTACTTCTTTGTTCATGACAGGATACCCGTCCTCCTTTGCTGATCAACCAGTGCATGTTCGCGAAAAGATCATCCTTTCCTGGATAAGCGCCAAAATTCCCATCTATCGCCAGCTGTTCAAGCAATTGACCATGTTGGTGAAGCAGAATTGGGTCAAGTCATCCCCCACGATATACACATTGCTTAATTTTCCATATGTGCCCGTGCATTTGAAGCCTGGAAAGACATTTGAATTCGAGTTCATTCAGGTTCCGCCGGGAAGCTCAGCAGAGATTATCGAGACCGACGTTATTATCGTGGGATCCGGATGCGGGAGTGCGGTATCTGCTAAGAATCTAGCGGAGGCGGGGAACAGGGTGCTAGTCGTAGACAAAGCGTACCATTGGCCAGCTGAGCATCTACCAATGAAAGAGGCAGATGGTTGGAACCATATGTTCATGGGTGGTGGAGCAATGTTCTGTAAGCTACTCCTTTATCCCCTTAGCTGCTGCTACACCGCTTACATTCCCTTTTCTAGCCGACGATGCAACAACTTGCGTCATCGCCGGCGGAGTCTGGGGAGGCGGAGGGACAATCAACTGGTCTGCGTGTTTGCAAACCCAGGGATTCGTCCGCCGAGAATGGGCTTCCGATAACCTTCCTTTTTTCACCTCTTCAGAGTTCCAAGATTCGCTTGATCGTGTGTGCGATCGTATGGGCGCGTCAGCTGCTCACATCAAGCACAACCCTGGAAACGATGTGCTTCTCGAAGGAGCGCGCCGACTTGGATGGGCGGCCAAACCAGTGCCTCAAAATACAGGTGGAGCGCAGCATTACTGTGGCTACTGCACCATGGGCTGTGGAAGCTGTGAAAAGCAAGGACCGGTCGTGTCGTTCCTCCCCGACGCGGCAAAAGCAGGCGCACACTTCATGGAGGGCTTCGACGTGAGGCGCATTTTGTTTACGATGCAGAACGGGAAGAAGGTCGCCACGGGAGTAGAGGGTATTTGGACTTCACGCGATGAACATGCCGGTGTGGCTGGTACACCGCTTGTTCAGAGGAGAGTGATCGTCAAAGCCAAACGTGTCATTGTCTCGGCGGGGACGATGCAATCGCCCTTGGTACTCCTTCGTTCTGGTCTCAAGAACAGATGGATCGGTCGTAACTTGCGACTTCATCCTGTATCTTTCATCGGCGCCACATATGATGAAGAAGTCCGTCCTTGGGAAGGTGGTATACTAACCGCTGTTGTCAACGAGTACGAGAATCAAGACCAACAAGGCCACGGGACGAAACTGGAGGCGGTCACTATGTTACCTTCTGGTTGGCTTTCCTTTCTTTCCTGGACGGGAGGCGTCGATTATAAACTCCTCGCGCCACGGATGAAGAATATGGTCGGCCACTTTGCTATTCAGCGAGACACCGGTTCTGGACAGGTCTACCCTGATCCTCATGATGGCCGACCTCGAATTGTCTACGCGCCTACGAAGAAAGATCGTGCGCATCTGATGGAAGGTATGCTCGCCTTAGCAAAGATTAACTACGTGATGGGGGCACGAGAAATCTTCACCACACTGCCGGGAACTTCGATTTTCACCCGTCCAGCCAACCAAGAAGTCATTTCCGCTGAAAAGGACGCAGCGTTCCAAGACTGGCTTAAGGAAGTGAGGAAGAGAGGACTACCAGATCCGGATACTATTTTCGTTTCCGCGCATCAAATGGGTACTTGTCGCATGGCTTCCAGTGCAAAAAAGGGCGTTGTCGATTCGAAGGGTAAAGTCTTTGGAGTCGATGAGGGCTTGTACGTTATCGACGCTTCTGTTTTCCCCAGCGCCAGTGGTGTCAATCCTATGGTTACGAATATGGCCTTGTCGGATTGGTTGAGTAGGAATGTTGCTAAGGATTTGAAGCTGGGAAAGAGTTTAAGAGCGTCTTTGTAGAAATATTTTTTGGAGACTGGTATTTTTATCACATGATTACTTGGCGGAGGCAGATTCTTAGGAATGTACACTTTTACCTTGGGAAGATGAAAATCAGCTTGTACAGACTTTTCTCAATGCTTTCATACGTGCATGTTACTTTCCTGTAACTATCCTGAGTAATACCAACAGCTGGGAATTCTTCCATTTTACCGCTTTTTCGTCTGGGAAATAAAATGCTTCTTCTCACGGCTTGGAAGTAAGGGCTGTCCACATTGGTTGTGTCTTGTCTGCCTCAATACCTAGGTACTTACCTAAGACGGATTTGGTGCTGTACTATCAAAATCGCGGGCTGTAAATCAATATATATAGTACAAACCTCACAGCACGTACGGATACGGTACCTTGCAAATGATTTCCCCACAGCAGACGGGAAACTCCAACCCATTGATCAGTCCACTTCATCAATCTATTGTGAAACACCCACGCTCCGAGTGCGCAGCCAAAGCGACGCACCCACTTTAAGTAAAAATGGACGCTGCGCACGGATCTCCCTGTGTGTTCTTCCACCGCCAAATGGCCAGATGGCGGTTATTTATATTTAGAGGTCCAGCGCCCCCACTCGCGCGAACATCTCTCCCCTCAAAACGTGTCCGCGCCGGCGATTCTTTGGTTTTCAGCTCTAGCTTGAAGAAAGCTTGGTTGCGACGGTGGTTCTTTGTTCATCTGTCTATCTCGGGTGTCTATCTATCTGTTTACTATCTATCTATCTATCTATCTATCAATTTATCTACCTATTTATCTACTTATCTATCTACTCATTCAAACTTCACGCGACGCGTTGACTACTTGCCTCTCATCTCTGGCAAAGTCACCCACTAAAGTCACCACATACGAATTACAAATTACAAATTCACGACTCTACTACCCGAATCGAAACGGCGAGCAATCATGAACTCGATACCGACGGAATCGAAAGGGCAGGTGCAGACACTCGACTATCAAAATGATTTGGGATCGATGAGGAAGGCGTTGAAGTTTGGAGCCGTGATTGTGGGCGTGAGTTGTTGTCTTTTGAGTATTGGGGGATGGTTGCGGGCGTGAAGGGTGGTTTTTAGTTGTCAATGGAAGGAGGGGAGAGGTGATGGGGGAATGGATGGTGCGAAAGGTATGAAGGGTACATTCACGTTCTTGATGATGAAATCTCAACGTTGGTAGTTTGATCAGATGGATTGGACGCGAGGTGTTGAGTCTCTTTCTTATCGATTTCAAAGTATTCGCTCGTGATTGTGCAGCCCCCTTCAGTCTCGTTCTTTGAATGGCATCCCAAATTAGTGAGGTACAGTGATGGCAAAATTTGAATTCATATATTTCTCATGAGTAGGACTTCGGAAGCTGTTCTTGGCTCTGATTCTTGGCCTCAGCTATCATGCGTTGCGTATCTTTATTCCTGGCAATTCCAACAGTTCCCCCTCCCGCTTGCTCGCCATGTACACCGAGGTGTAACAGTCCATCAAGCACAGTTGGAGTACGTTCCCTCGCCGGGGATGTTTTCGCCGTAAAGCGTGCATTTATGGCCATTGTATGGACAGGGCGATTGCTAAATGATATCAAGCATCAGCTGTGGTCTCGAAGTTGTAGAGAAGGTAAGGGGTTTGGAAGTTTCACAGTACCTTACGGCATTCTTTATATTCAGAGGTATACGCTCCTTTGAACATTCTGTAGCAACTGCCTACTGGGTATGGTCCATTTTTTCCTTCCTTAAATGATGTGACACATCGGAACTGATCGGTCTGTTAGTATAACTGTATAAGGGGGTAGGAGAGTAATATGATATAGCTGTACGGTCTAGATATCTCGAATTGAGCCTGATCATGCCACTCAAAGGTTGGAGTAGTGCTTACCTCGATAACCGGGGCGGCACCCTGGGCGGTAGCGCCGACGGCGAGCAAGAGGGCGGTAACAATTGTTGATTTCATGATGAAAGTGATGATGAGATGTTGCAATTGGTGATGCAGTACTACTATCGGTTCGAGTCAGTGCAGACGATTTGCAATGTGAATGAGAAAAGCAACCTGGAGGTATGTTGATGGTTAATAAATATCTATCGCCTGATCCGTCGCCAGGATATCTGTCACAGTATTGAGTACATAACTAGTAGGAGTTTCGTCTGTCCGACCACGTCATTTCCATGAAGTCCGAGTTATTTAAAGAACCCAAGATTCTCCAGTGATCCGCTGGCCCAATCGCTACCTAGGTATCCAGCTCAGCCCCTTAACAATTTATAGTACGGAGGTGTACCGCGAGAGTCCAAGTCTGTTATTGTGCATGCGAGAATGATAGATACATCTTGGCATGAATCTATATATTAATTAGTGGAGATATCAGGGGGGGTTGCAAGGGTTTCTAAGCACGCTCTACGAACTTACCGTCTGATTACTACTGTAATCTCTATATGAGTATAGTAATTTTTCAAGCTAGTTTGGGTGTAGGTGTAATAATGTCTATATAATTAACTATTTCGAGCCTAGTTTCGGTGATGTGCTCATCCACCTTCTGCTTTCGGACCAATATACAGCTTACTTATCGCTGGCAGAATCACTCAATTACTCTAAGATCCCCCTCTGTCCCCACTAATTGATGTGTAGATTCGTGCCAAGATGCATCTATCATTCTGCACGCAGAATATTCCCGGTAGAATATCACAGGACAATCGGAATGCGGAAAGTCTGCGGCGGGCATATTAATATAGAACGTCGATCTCGGCATCATACGGAGGTAGTACCATAGTATTCGGACCACGCTCGGGCTGGTCGCGGAGTGGAGGAGGCTGGGCTTCCCAAATCATAATTCTTTTTTTAGAAACCGTCTGGCCTGATGGATTTACTTGCGAGGCTGGCCGATGCCTCGGACTCGTCCAGAAACCTGGTCGGTGAGTTCTTAGTGAACCGATTTGAAGAAAGAAAGCACTCAAGTGTGGAGCCGTGACTGTGACTGTGGCGATGAGTTGAGTCTTTCTCGGATCCCAGGTTGTGAGGATGATGAACGGAGGATGGATGGATGATGACTGAATGAGCGAAGAAAATAATGCTTGATAAAATTTGGGATGTAAGGGGATTTTGGGGATGCCGAATGCAGATATGGCATCTTGGCGACAATTTGTCGCAACAACAGCATCAACAAACGTTATCATGTCTATTAAAGTACAGAATCTTACATGTTGTTAAGTATTCATCAATCTCGCGCTTCGCCATATCAATGGTTGGTGTGCGCAGGAAACCGTCCGTCTCCTTCACTACACTGATAGGTAGGTTGGGCAGATTTCATCCCAGGACGCATCTAGTACGGAATTAATGCGCTTTCTTTTCCCACCATCAGCCTTGTTTTGGCGAAAATCGCGTTTACAGACGGTGCTAATTGTACGAGATAGTATGGCTGTACAGGCTGTTCTTTTCCGATCAACATCCGATCCCGTGCCCGTGACTTGATGGACCATCGGCCCAGCCACTAATGCCGATGTATAGCTCCTGAGGCTCCACGGAAGAAGGGCTACCATCATTGCCCCTTTTGCAGCATCAACTTATGGACGTACGGCAGCCTTCGTCCTGCAAACATCAACACCATGGCTGAAAACGAGGTCCGGAGGCGTGTCCCAGCGACGAAGACAGAAAATGGAAGTGCAACACCTCAATCCACAGGACCAATCGCGAAGAAGAGTTCTGGCATAAATATGGTAGATATACTACGTGGTATCACAGGTCTCCTACTCCTCACAGCAGCACTGAGCTGGTTCATAACCGGCGAGTCTATTGTATGGAATTGGCGACAACTTCCCACGTTGTTAGGATCCGCGAAAAGAGCTGTGGTAAGTACACCCATCAAATCATAAATGCCAGCAGAGCGCGTGTAATAACAATCTATAGGGCGGAGAAGTCCTTCTCACCGACGCCGAACTTGCCCAATACGACGGTACCGATCTGAGCAAGCCCATCTATGTCGGTCTTAATGGCAGCATCTACGACGTCTCCGCCTCCCCACAAACATACGGCGCAGGCGGCGGATACAGTTTCTTCTCAGGCAAAGATGCGGCTCGTGCATTTGTCACTGGTTGTTTCCAAGAAGATTTAACGCCGGATTTGCGTGGGGTGGAGGACATGTATGTTCCTATTGATTCGTCATCTGATGCAACTCTCTCGAAGCGAGATTTGAAGATCAGGAGGGAGCAGGAATTGAGGCAGGCGAAAAAGAGAGTCAAGGAAGGCATTGCACATTGGGCGGCTGTTTTCAGTGGAGAGACTGGAAAGCCATATTTTTTGGCTGGAAGGATAAAGAGGGAGAAGGGTTGGTTGGACAAATTGCCTAAGAGAACTCTTTGCAAAGCCGCGCAAGAGGGAAGACCTAAGCGCGAGGAGAATACAAAGGCTTGAGGTAGTACTTAGTAGATTTACTTGGCTATATCTGGTACTGAGAGTTTCAATAGGCCAAATCGAGGGTGTTGAGACTCCGGGATTCTGCTTTACAAAATCACGCTAGATGGTACATTTATCGATTGCAATCTGGGCATGTCGTTCTGTATATCGTTCTGCACATCGTTCCGCACATCGTTTGCATGAAGGACGGGAACTGAAGACTCTAAGTCACGTCCAATCGCTCATGATTGCACAAGGTTGGTCTCGGAATATTGATTGTCGATTTCAAGCTTACATTTCGCTTTTCGAGGATATAATATCACAAAAGACTCCGTTGACCGTGAACGTAAACATGATCGTTTCCTAGCCATGCCTTTCCATAACCGCAAGCCGTAATGTGTAGAAGCCGACCCATCATATCCGTTCAACCCAGGGCTTGAATTTACTCGCCACCGGCAACATCGCGTGCTAAAGGCTGTCATCAGTGTTTTGTCCATTTTTGTCTTGAGCACAGGAAACTCACTGTATACCAACATCCTTGAGTGACCGACGACCTTCTTGATTGTGCCAGCCTCTTCGAGATCCTTCAATGCTTGTCTGGCGAGCGATCCGTTGATCTTTAGCCTATCTACGAGGACGGCAACTGTGATGAGGCGGTATGATTGAACGTCCTTCTGGAGCTTGTCGGACGTGGCCTTGTCGAGAACGACAGCGTGGTTTGCCTTGTCCTTGACTATGGGGAAATCGAGGTCAGTTTACATTTCTTGAGCGCATTTTCGTCCCAGGTTTCCAAATCGAACTCCATCTGCTCGGCAAGGCATTTCACTTCCGTTCCCGTTCGTTCCGGAGTAGAAATGGATGTTATGGTAGGATTAGGGAAAAATGTGGTGTCGTTGTCGAACGGGAATTGACGTACCCTTTCCCTTGGACCACTTCTTCTTTTGTTTCTTTCCACCGGTTGCTGGAGCCTGGATGTCGTTGTTAGCAAAGCACTCTACTATGAGAATCGGGCGTGCTCACCATATTGAATGATGTGGATGGTGGTTGTGTAGTTGTCAGAGGGCGGGAGGTTGTCGTCGGATGATATTCGAGGTTTGTGGGTGGCCATCCCGACCAATGAGCTTGGTAGCCCCGCTTTTCAGATGTTGCACGTGATCAGTAGAATGATCTTCGGCTCCGATCACTGCAAGATTTCACTCATTCTTCATCGATCAAGTAGTTTTGTCATCTCCATTATTGGTTTACGACTCTATGAAAGTGATGATTGCTGAGCGACAGCACCCCACACAGCCAACTGGAGACATATTGACCTTGTTGAAATGCTCGATGATTCATTGAGTGCTTCCCCAGCCTCCTGAAGAACCAGGACTGGCTTGCGTAATACACGCCAATTCGCCCTAGCCATACTCGTCCCTGCCGTGGACTGTTGACACGCCTAATCACAAAAGCGACCTAGATTCCTGACATTGGTAACAGACTGGATCTCATTCTTGCACCTCGGTTCGATAAACATCTCCTGCGCTCCGGCCGGACAGTGGTAAAGGACCAGTGAACCTTGGCATAAGACAGCGACGGTACTGCCCGCGCTTGGGCTGGCGCGGAAGACGAGTCGGGACTGTCTATGGACTTTTTGTGTTGGTGTTAGATAGGGATATCGATAGGGAACATGGCGAAGATTTAGGAATGGGACGAGGGGGGGAGCGTACCGAGAGATGCACCGGCGTTACAGAAATATACGCTGCTTTTGGCTAGACCGCAGTTTCCGATTGGTTCCCAGCCCTTTGGAACAGTCTCCCCGTATACTCTTTGACAATTCGTCGCATCACACACTTGTGCTGTTGATTGTTTGGCGAGCTGGGCGAGGGTAATGAGGAAGGTTGGGGAAGTAAGGAAGTACATGGTTTAGATGACTAGAGGTGCGATAAAGAGGAGGGAAAATAAGTCAAGAAATGTTTGGCTGAATAGGTGAACGACTGATTAAACAGATGAAGGAACATACTATTAAAAGGGAAACTCATTCATCCTTGTGGATGGCTATCCGAGAGATAATTTCAGATGGGGGTGGGCATACGACCTCCACAGATCGGTATATTCCTTGCCATCGAGGAGTATATTGATGTACTCCCAGGTCGTAAACGACATCCCAACCTACAACTGTTTAGCTAGAGGGGAAGAGAATAAAAACAAGAGTGATGACTCTCTATTCTAGAGGCTGAATGCAATCTTAATCTGGAGCACATATTCGTGTTCTTTGAAAGAACTTCGCCTGAGGCGAGGAATATACCATCACTTATTGTGATGGGTTTGTTCGCTCAAGATATTCTTAAGGAGCAGTAAGTATGGTCGAAGGATTCTAAAATGCTGATGAATATACCCATAGGCTAGTGCTGAGAACGTCTGGCTTGATCTAATCAATGATGGAAAGGGTTCCAACCGCTCTCTACCATTTCTACTGCTCTCATTGTTGCCTCGTCCAAATTTTCCTCTGGCAACGCGAGCTTCTCGTTCGCGAACTCTTTGGCACCATCTTGTCCAGGATAGAAATTGCGAGTATACATCACCTTAATCAAACCGCCCCAAACGCCGATCTGCATCTCTTTAAGTCCTTCCTCGTATCTCTCCTTGGAGGACTCGTATGAAATCTCCCAGTCATCATCGGATGAGCCTGTAACTCGATGAATGCTGTCAAGCATATCCCGCTGGCTGACGGTAAAGCTTCTGATATAGAGAGCTTTGTTTTTCCACTCGGACAGCGATGGCGATGCATCTCCTTCGGGCAAGCTCAACAAAGCAGCCAAGGCCTCGCCACACTGGCTCCAAGTACTGGTGTCAATTCGCGTATTCCCGTCGTCCAAGAAATGTCACCTTCTTGTTTTTAATGTCGAGACCAAACCATGGATCACCCAAGGCCAAACTCCATTCGTACCAGAAACCGCAAACCAAGAAAATATACGATGCACCAAGCTTTTCGACTTCAAGAATATTTTCAAGCAGACCATCACCGAGGCTTGGGAAGGCTTCCCTGCGGAGGGTACTGTTGAATTGATCTATTCCATGAACGTTTGGCATGATATATGGGACGCCAGCTTCTGCTGCCGCCTTGACAATCTTGCTATGAGTATCCCGAGGGGCGGTGGCTGCCATGGTAATGATCAGGAATTGATTGCCTCGTAAGGCTGAGATGAGCGATTGTCCGTCATCGTTGTAGTCGACCTCTGCAATTTGGACGCCGGATGGAAAGTTGGCTTTGCTCCCGGTTCGGGTAACGGCTGTGATAGTATGCTTTTTGGTTGCGAGAAGCGAATTGGTAAAGTGCTGACCCAGATGGCCGCTTGCCTGCTCACGTTTAGTAGGCGTGCGCGTAAAGGGTGGAAGGCTCTTACACCGACAATCGCAACTTTCGAGACGTAGCTTGTGGACTCCATGCTGTGCAGCGAAGGACGAGATGTGATTTTTGGCCTGATACCCATCTTTTCTTGGACTGACACTGATCATTATCTACCCAAGAATGTCATCTCACAACGATGGATTTAAGCTCGGAGTTAAAAATTAAAAGCCGAACAAGTCGCTTCAGCGAAGCGCCGATCAGATTATCTGCAGATGGCACTTGGTAATTTTGTACAGGTTTTGTTCACAGACTTCGAACTCTTCTTCACCGATACAGAAATCGAATCTCGAAATCACCTCAAACCTTTTCCAGCAAAATGACCTCGGTCAATGGCGAGCAACCAACCAAGGATTAGTACGGGGTCAACCGAGACGAACCCAAGATTGAGCGTCGGCTTTTGTAGCGGCGACCATCTCATGAATGACGTGTGGTTCACAATCCTCCAGCCAGCCTGGCGCACCTTATTGACACCATTACAGGAATCCACGTGCCATGCCGCCTATCCTTTCTCGCGAGACAAGGTCAAATGGTCCTCCTCAAATCCATCCCCGAAGAATCCTTTTGCATAGACCAGATCGTCAATGAAAACACTCTTCTGCATCACCAACACCAGCAACTCACCAAACGTAAACAGCAATCAAGTCCCAACCAAGTTCGGTGTCACGAACCGTTTTCATGATATTGAAGCGGGTGCCAACATCTTTACCACGATTTCTGTCACGAAATCTCTAGGCTTCAGATATACCGGCATTTGCTGGCAAAAGGAGTCTTGTAAAACCGGTCGTCAGTTCCTTCTACGTATTTACGTTCATCATCATTCCAGGCTCTGGCATACATCAACGGATACTTGCGTTGGTCACGAGGTAGATGCGTCGAGATAAAGCAGATATTTGAGAGAGACTTGGCCTTGCACTGACATTAATAATAGATTGTAGAACGAAAATAAGAAAGGTTGATGTTACCTTGCCAGTCACGCGGAATGGGTAATAAAGGATAGCGTGTTGAAGGTTGGAGCATCTATCGCTGAGTATAGTATGTATACTAAATCCAACCAGGGTTAGTTCAAGTGAACAATCTTTGAATTTCATCGGCTCCATAAACTCCAAGGCTGTAAGTTTGATATCATAATCGCTAAGAACGCGGAAAAACTCATCTGATGCGAACTAAACACTCTTTAGCCTCAACAGGGACAATGATGAACAGAAAATCAAAGACCAAGAACTCTCAAACCACACTCCCACCCCTCTCAATAGCAGCAGCCTCACTCTTCCGAAACAACCTCGTACTCAAATCCATAGCCGGTAACGGACACGGAACACCAGTACTAGCACAAGCCAATTGAATAGCAAGATACCATCCAGCAATCACCGTGACAAGTCCGAAGCCACCTGCCATCTTGATTAGGAAGAGGATATGTGCGCCATCAGCGGCAGTGGTGGCGGTACCAATTGCGAATTCGGCGGCGGCGAAGAGGCCGAAGAGAGGCATTAGACAGAAGATTGCGAGGGCGAAGGGGACGTTTGTGCGGAGGGAGCCGAGGAAGAAGCAGAAGGAGATTAGGAGCCTGGTTTGCATATTAGAATTCAAGTCGTAAAAGTGACAAATTAGACTTACATGACGATGTTGTACATGCCTTGGCCGGCAGTGAAAGTGATCGAGTCGGCGCCCGGGACTTTGCCTACGGTATACGAGGCGATGATGCCTTGAATGGGGTCCATTGTGTAGGCGAGATTGCACCAATGAGCTCCGTAGATGACAAAGACGGCGAATGGATAAGCTGGATAGAGGTCAGTCTCGTTTCTGATGTACCGTCTTAAAGGTGAAGTACTTACTGTTTCCCAGAATAAACTCGCAGATACCAGCAAGACACATGGCAATGCCACCTAGGAAGTAGTATGTACCAGAGATGCCGGTGAAGGAAGCTGGACCTGCTCCTTTCCATTGCAGGCAGCACAAGACTGTTGTTGTGAATGGGATGAGGAAGCCCATGGTGCCGAGGAGGGTTGGATTGCCTAGCCTTTTGGCCAAATCACCCTTGGCAGATGTGGGCTGGAAGAAGAGGCGTTCATATTGTTCGGGCGAGAGTGAAAGGGTCATGGTTCGTCTGAGATCATTAGAGGACTCAATCTCCTTATTTTCGTGGTGTATAGTATCCATCTTGTTTTGCATCATAGGGAAAATATGGTAGTTGGGTGAGGATATTTTGAAGATGCTTGCGGAGAAGAGATGGGCAAGATTGATTAGGTGACGAAAGAGAAAAAGAACGAGAGCCTGGAAATTATGATGAATAAATGTGAGAATACCTTCTGGTCTATATAGCTTTCAGCCTGGTGGGTTCTGAAAGTAACTTAATCTTGGACGACCTGGCGAAAAGCTGGTCCGTTCGAGACTCCCAAGTATCTAACCTCAAGCACGTTGCGCAACAAGGCTAGAGGTTACGGTGATGCTTCGAGACGGGTGATGAGCAACGACTAGAATATCTTTAGCGTTGGTTCTCCAGATTCTTGTCCATCCCCACATTCTTTCCCCAGGTCCACAGTCAATCAGCAGGCTGTATCTTGTGGGGCCCTTCAACTCGCCATCAGAGGCTTCTCTTCTCGTCTGCAGCACTATGGCGAAGACGAGCACTATCCGCCGAGCTGGACCTGCCCAAATTTGTCAATCTACCGGATGCGAGAAAACTACTGTACAAAGAAGGTTGAAGCTAGACTAGACTCATTCCAGAAACTGCCGACAGAGGATCCAATTATAGTCTTCGAATTATGAACATTGTTGAGGCGGTCGGTGCTTCTATTCACCGCAAAGCTTGATAGTGCCACACCCGCAGGTAAGCCTCTGGACTGGGTCCCAAAGTCTGTTGTCTGTACGTCAGCCGCCCTTGCATTCTTACGAGAAACCATGCTCGTGATGTGAAGACGGCGACATCGTGACAGGAAGTTACGGGAAGGGTACGAAGCGTATTTAGGGAATAAGTTTGAGGGGAGAACATGGACAGGCATTGAGTGATGGTGCCGGTCAAAAGGATCCTTGGATGTTAAGCGGCGAGGTCAAACCATGCTAAATGTTCACTTCAATGGATCCATCGTTAACGGGAGAAAACCATTCGACAACGTGAGTTTCAAAGGAATCAGAAAAGAGGTTGATGAGTTTATAAGAGTTGGATGTTGATGAATGTGAAGAGGTGACGAAGGAAACTGGGAGATGTAGAACTCGGGCGGAGAAACTACGGAGGAAAGAAGGGCCGAAGCTAGTTCTAGCGCGCACGACGACGACCCCGAGCCCGAGGATGTGAACGTGGACGTGGACGTGGACCCGATCTTTTCACCACCACAGAACCACCACCACTACAACCAATCATGCGTGGACTCTTGTTTGGCAAGGCTCTTCCTCATTCGAAGCGACTCTTCCTCTCCCTCCTCCTCCAAAATGCGTTGAAGGAGCTTTTCTACCGCTATGTGCTCCTTTTTCTCCTTAGCCTCTCGTTTCTGTCTCGCTGCCTGGTCCTTGTCTCCATAAACAGCCTTCATCTGCTCCTGCTCGAACTCCTCGATCTGTGGACGATAGTCGACGTGTTGGTTCAAGTGCTCCGCGTATACGAATCCCTGGCGATGTTTCTTGTTTCCATCGGCCATGAATTCTGTCCACTTTATCAGGTAGAACTGTTTCTTGCCATCCTCGAACCACTCGACCTGATGTTTATGAACCGCAAGCTCTGGATCCTGAGTGTAGATCGCAGTGTATGTCGCAGTGCGAGACGACTGGCCCTTGATGGCACTTAACCGGCGCCGGTACAATCCAACGACGGTTGTCTCCATGCATGCATCACGATGCAGATATTCTCTGGCCGAGGAACGAGAGTTCTTGACAGGATACACACAATCACTAGGGATTTCGGCAGGATCTATGCCGACAGGTCCATGAGTGGCTCCGGCGGGATGAGTGTAATTGGAGTATTTCAGCATCAATCTCTGCTTGCTCAAGAGGGTGGCATTCGAGATTTTCACACGAGGAGGAAGGCTGTCAATTTGAGCCTTTCGAGCATTGCGTTCTTGAAGACGGCTTTCCGTCAGGGACACACCGCCTTTTTTCCCTACAGATACGTTGGTGTTCTCTGTAGATGTAGTCCTCGAAGGAGATAGTGTGTCCTTTTTGGCCATCTTCGTGAAAGTCTTTGGATGGCTCTTTACTTCTAGCGATTCATTGGGATCAGGGGAAGAAGGCGATGAAAGCTTGTTCTGCTTTGCCTTCGTCTTCTTCATGGGAGCCTCTGGACGGCTTTCCGCCTTGGAGGCTTCCTTGTGATAAGACGAAGAGGACAGTGGAATATCGT
Organism: Venturia pyrina ICMP 11032; assembly: GCA_000738655.1. Lineage (NCBI taxonomy): Eukaryota > Fungi > Ascomycota > Dothideomycetes > Venturiales > Venturiaceae > Venturia > Venturia pyrina. The sequence goes on along the minus strand of JEMP01000146.1, from coordinate 30,252 downwards.
TCTTCTTATCCGTCGTCCTCTTTTTCTTCGTGGGAGCCTTTGGACGGCTCTCAACTTCTGAAGATCGCTCTGATAAGTTAGGATATAGTACTGGAGCTTGATCAAAGGGATTATCAATGGTGTAGCCGTTTGAACCGAACCAGGCAAAACTACTGCCATCTTTGTTCTTCAAGGGGATGATTGGAGCTCCTGCTGACACTGGCGGAGCAATTGCATGCTCTCGACAAGCCTCTTCCAGCTCGTCCGATCCCTCCTTCAGGCGCGCAGTACCCAAGCGGTGCGCCTTATCGAATTTGCCCTGTAGTTTTATGATGGCCTTCGAGTCCTTGAAGCAACCCGGTACGTCCCAGGACCAGCGAGGAAGTTGGCCCTCGAGCTCGTAGCAATAAATCGGCCACTTCGAGTTGAAACGTGCATTGGTCACACGACCAATTATGGAGAGGACTGTGGGCCATGTCTCGTAGTCATCGTGGATGATTGGCACATCAGTAACAATGGCTTGCGACTGTCATCTCATTAAATTGACTCTAGGCACGATGAAAAGGAACAGGACTCACCTTCGTATCAGAGACCTTGCGCTTCTTTGTGACCTTTGATGCTATAATCTCTTCCTTCTGCACTTTTTATTAGTAAATACACTCTCAACACCAAGCAGACGCGCCCCGGAGCTTGGTTCGCTAACTGAACACTTACTGCATTTCCGGGCTTGCGCTTCTTTGCTGTGCCTGCCTCCTTCGCTTGAACTGGCTTCTCTTCAGCAAGCGACCCCTGGCGTGGAGCAGCCTTCTTGCGTGGCGCTCGAGCTTGAGTCTTCACGGGGACAGGCGCAACGATTGCCTCCTTGTTGGAAGTCTTGCGCTTCTTGGAGGTTGTTGGAGTCGCGGTCAGCTCGACCTCGGGTTCCTAGGCAGCGTTAGTCACTTTCTCCAGCATAGTAATAAGAAGAGGTTATGTCTTACAACGTCTTTGATTCCGCGCTTTGCCATTTCGATGGCAATGACGGGGGATAGTGTATTGGGCGAGCGAGGGAGATATTTATAAGATTCCGGCGAAGATTGAGGTTATGAGTAGGTTGGCGAATGCAGACGGGGTATTGAGACCGGAAGTATTGCGGCACACGCGTCGATTGAGGTAGATGTGAGTATGTAGTTGAAGATAGAAATGGAGGTAATTTGGCAGCCAGACAGTAAATTCCGCGTCACCTTCCGATTTTCAAAAGTTGATGCAAAGGCAGGAATTATCCAAGCTATCTGGCTTCTTAAATACCCCCAGCATGTGGTGTTCAACACGACCACGTACTTTTACTCCGTTTCAGCCACAATAGAGGGTCGTGGTGTTCAAACACAGGCCGACTTCCTCTCTGGGCTGATATCATCCAATAAAAACTGAGGATGGATCTATGTTCATCTGCTTTGGTACTAGCTTCATGTAGCGTTATCCCAATATTGCGGCTATGTACATTATTATTCGTGTTTTAGAACATGTTGTGAGCGTCATGGTGGGCCGAGGTAGAGTATGAGGCGGGTTATTGCACAATCGTGCATGAGACGTGGTAGAGGCGAGTGCTGTGTTGGTAACAGACAAGGATGACAGGAAGAACGAGACTCGAGTGCCTGAAAACTGTCTTCCTGGGTGGAGAGTGATGGGCAACCGAAAAGCCAGCTGGATAAAAGGATGGAACAAAAGGACATGCTGTACTTCACTCTATCATTGTACCGTATTAGCAGGGTGCTCCAGAGTCAAAAGTCGTCGCCATTATCTTAGCCTCAACTCAAGCCAGAGAACCCAAGGTGTTTGAGGTCGAATCTCGTCGTGATCGCCATGACATAATAAATCACAGCGATATTTCTGAGCAATGGAGCAGAGTAGGAGACTTGGTGGTGTACTTGGTAAGGTAGTCTTCTCCCCAGGCTTTGGTGATGCACCAGATCTAAACCTCCATCGAGTATGGAGACAGACACGCGCCTAAGCTGGGAGAAGCAAAGAGAGGCATCCTCAGTTGAGCTCTTTGCTATTTCAAACAGTCAAAGGCAGGGTTGCTATTTGTTCAATGACAACAAGCTGAACTCAAACTTTTTCAAATCTTTTAAACTTGAGGAGTCAGTTTAGCACACTAAACAGTGAGAAGATTGGAAAGCCCTTGAAGGATTCAATATTTTCTACTTATGTCTCTACGACAGCCCTGAGATTCCGCGGTCCAGGGCAATATCTGAAAAAGAACGGCGTAATTGATGGCAATGTCCATCAAACACCATCTACTCCTCTTCTCCCTCCGAGCCGAGATGCTCGTCATCGAGCGTGCTGCATTGGAATTAGTATCTGAGTTAGAACGGCGTAGTTAACGGCAACGTCTACTCTTCTTCTTCTTCCGACCCGATGTACTCGTCATCGAGCGCGCTGCATTGGAGTTAGTATCTGAGTACCAAATACAGATCGATATAAATGAAGTTCATGACGAAAAATCATTCGAACATCACCATAATCGTGGAGCATACCTATCGCGAGTTGACTTGGTCTTCTTTGTAGCTGATCCAGGCGGGGACGCCTCGTCTGCCTCCACCTCACTCTCCTCTGTGTTGTTCTGAAACTTGCGCTTCTTGGAAAGACCGTGCATTTCTCGAAGAGGTCTGATCTCAGGAATACGAGAGATTTTCTGGAAGACAGCCATCTCGGTACGTGGGGCGTGGTCACCATTCACGACACAGTCGCGCGCATTGTAGTCCGCCGTGATCTTTTTGATAGCATGAGAGCTGTGGCTTAGCCTCACCCAGTCAAAGCCACCAGCCTCGGCCTTCGTGAGTTTCATCTTGGCTATCATGTAGTCGGTGATCCATTTTGTATCTTCTGGATGGTACGAGGGGCGTTTCTCATCTCGGACTAAGCCGCACTTGCGAATGACGTATTGCTGCGCCATTTTTTGGGCATGTTCGACCAGCTTCTTGTCTTTCCAGTCCGCTGGGACAATGTTAGCTAGGCGCGTCCGATATCATTCGATATGAACCGCTGATGCTGAGGTTGAGTCTTGAGACAGCAGTGTCACTCTGGCACCAAAGCTGATAGTTCCTATAGGAAATGTAGGACAAAGAGTACTTACTAGGCGAATCGATCTTGTAGCTGAAGTCCTCCTTTTTATTCTTGCTGTGTTTGAATCGAAGCATCAGAAGTGCTTCTTGATCGATTTGGCCGTCTGAAGTGTCCAGGAACCGACTGCCAAATTTCAGAACTGGATGCTCCGATACCAAGGTGAATTGGGATATGACGGCTGGGGATGCGACCGATGGAGTACTACTTTGAATGTCAGCTGAAGAACGTCGAATGCAGAACGTGATTACTAAATTTCTGATAAAGAGTGCTTTCTGGACTGCCAAAAATCTGTCGATATCGATGTTGGACAGCGCATGTTGTGTCGCGCAGGGAAGATGGCATGGCGGCGGACTTACCCAGAAGCTTGGGAGCGTGGTGTTTTAGAAGTCAATATGTTTGTGCCGTCCCGATGTAGCTGACTGCGGTATAGCTCGATCATGCCAGGAATCTTCTCGGCAGTCAGGCGAGCATGATCAGCATGAGATCCACGCGCATATCCTATCAAGGTGATAAGTCCATCACTGGCAGCAAAGTCGCCATGGTGCGCGCTAGCGAAGTCGGAGACCTTGTCAACGGCCTGCTGGAACTCCTTGAAATGACCGTGGTAATCGCGTAGGAACTGTACGAATTTGTCCGACGCGACGCCAAAGTTGTCGAGAAGCACATCCATCTCTTGCAACAACCGAGTGGATTGCAGTTTCTGATCGAACGAATCAGAAGATGTCTTGGGAGGTTTGGGCGAGGCTATATCGGCAACCTCTGCGGAAGCGCCTGTGAATGTCAGCGAAATTTTGAAGCTGGCCTTATCGTAGCAGTCATTTAATCTGAGATGAATGTTGATGAAGCTCTGGCAGCTTTAGAAGAAGGCTTTCCAAGAGATGTCAACGTCCATCTCAAGTAAATTGAGCATCTGATACAAGATCCAGAGACCGGACTGTCACCTGGTTTGAACTTATGAAGCCTGAAATGGAGGGGCTGAGATCGTGAGAGATAAGCACTTGCCTTTTCGTGGTGTGCGTGGGTTTGAGTCTGGCGTACGGCCCATATCGACTGCGTCTGATTGTTGCTTGGCCGAGTTTAAGGCAGTAGTACTGGCCGTGGCCTTGGGCTTAGTCGATGGGCTCATTGTGTTAATCGCGTTGAATAGCTTTGCGGAGTGGTGAGAGAAGGCGTGGTGAGAGCTGAGGTTTAGAACTGAGTCGAGATAGGTGGGGCTGTGGTTAAGCCTAGTCAAGCCTCCAATTCACCACTTTCGTTGGCTACTCACTTCAGGATCAGGATAGTTCTGCACCATTACCACGTGGGTGTGCCCGTAAATCGACGGCCAAAGTTTTCTTGAACATGATGGATACGATTAGAGAAAGGATCAAAACATACCACGCTCAAGCACTTCGCTTTCGAGCAGGCCGCGAGCCAGATCCCGACACTCAGCCGTCAAGAATACATTCAATTCAACAGGCAGCCTGAGTGTAGAGTGTCCGTTATGGGATGATGTTAGGAAAAAAATGTTCTCCCATGCATGGCGAGCTCGTGGGCCGCGGACCACAGTTTCTTTGATGGTGACGAATGATAATGAGAGAAAGAATCCTAACATATCAGAGACAAGCACATCAGTTTCCGAGGAAATTCGGTGCAAGTACGACTTTCGACACTCAGCCATCAAGAATATGATTGATTCAAGAGACAGTTCGCGTAGCCTTTGGTCATGAAATCGTGATAAGTGTTTGCCCTCTTTCTTCAAGTCCCGCGCATTTCAAGTTTTACTTCAGTCCTTTCAAGCACGTATATCCAGTGTTGCAAACCCGAGGTCGGCACTTTGGCCTGTCCGTCAGCGGTCCCCCTGGAAATGTTTTCCTTCTTTATCATCCTCCAAAGCTTCCCAGGGTCGGGAAATCCAGCATCCAGGAGTTCTTTAGGCAAAGCTTGCTGAATCTGTCGTTCCACGTCTGGGTGGTCATCATCAGGGAAGAAAGGCCATCGGTCCTTGGAAAACGACAAAGCTAGCCAGCGGGCACCTGGAGATGCGACAAGAGCCAGATGGATCGCCAGAAGGTTGATGGGATGAACGGAGTATTCATCGTGGTCAAAAGCTGGCATTTCATCAGTCGACCTCAGCGGAGCTGGTGCCGATAGCGGTGTTACAAGTCCTAACTTGAAGTAGTATGGGATAGGCACCGTAACCCAAGATGCGCAAGCTATGGCATCGCAGCAAGATTTGTCCACGATAACTTCATATCCGCCCAAAGAACACGTCGATATGACCGAGTCCAGCGACAGCAACGACGTCAGTGTCCATTTCATCATCGGCATGTCCAACTGTAAGTTCTCTGCGACTAACCCATATTCCTCAAGTTGTTCCCTATCAGCACCGCCCTCGTCCCACTCAAATCCAAAAGTACTCTTCTCTTGACCCCGACCCCACTCAACAGCCTCAGTTGAAAAGTCAGCGTGCTGGACCTGTGCCGGATCTTTCACAAAGTCTCGCAGATGGAGTGATAGTTTGGACGTCCCACCTCCGATGTGTAGAATCCGTGGTGGTGTCGCGCTATCTTTGTGGGCCAGGAGCGCAGCGTTGATGTCCGCGTCCAGTATTGATGCACCTTCAAGCCAGTCGTAGGGTTCTGTATCTGTCTTGAAGCGCTCGTCCCAGTACTCCGGTTTGCCATATGGCGGCGGATTTTGTGCCATGATGATGGATAGGGGATGGTGGAGAGAAGAATCAATGAGCAAGTTGCTTTGTTGTCGCGATACTGCCGCGCTCAAGGCGCGCGTTAATTTGGAACATTTAGAACTACACGTGACGTCTGCACAAGAATCACTAAGCAGAGGAGAGCGAGTCAACGGAACTTAGCTACATGTTCATCCTCCATCTGACACTGAAGTTATCATTTCCGTCACAAAGTTCAGCCTTATTTTCCACCAAAGGAGGTCAGATGTTGAATCAAATCGGTGTCGAATGATGAATCTCTATCATAGAGCAATCCCAGCCCAATATTTATATCGAAAAAGAACGAAGTAAAAAGTCCAAGTCTTCTTTTAGATGAAGTAGCAAGCGGGATCGTTCAAAAAATTATATATTTTCAATTGTTACTATATCAAATGAGGTCAGTTAGCTAAATCGGGTAACTCTATATATATTCTAGTTACTCATAATAGCTTATTTATTCCGCTTAGACTATATACTACGGGTAACACGTAAGCGAGATGGAAAAGTCGGGAGGAGATCCGATGAAGAGTGCTCTATCCATTTTCGATCAGGTCTCAAGGAATATAGCTCTCACCTACAGAATTCAGCCCCGTTCTCTGTACAGAATCTATTTTGACAACAAAACAAAGCAGAAGAACGGAAAATTACACCGTATCCTTCTATCTCAATAGCACAAACCCAATAAAAGTGATAGCGGTGGTCGAAACAAGAAACTCAAAATGGAAGACAAGAACGCAAGTCGGAGACCAAAACAGTCATGATTTTTCGGTTAGCGGTATCCAACGACTCGGAGATGGGGAATCATAAGCGAATGATTATGATTGTTTGGTCAAAGTACTTGTCACTCCCCTATTTAAATTATATCCCGTTCCCGACGAGGTCTGCATCATTTCCAGCAATTGATATCCCCAATCCAATCACTCTACCATATCTTCGGACGAAGACGGAAAGGGCGCCGGAGCAGGATGGACGGAAAAGACGGTAGCAGTAATCGCGTCGTCCTCTTGCTCCTCACTTTCCATACCCTCGTCATAGTCCTCATCGATCTCAGTATCTCGTCTGGCAGGCTCTCGCGGCCCGACCGATGTCGGAGCTAAAGTTAGTACATCGTCAGCAGTAAGTTGAAATCCTGGCACAGTCAATTCGCCTTGAGGCCGGTTTGCTAAAGCAGTCTGTTGCTCTACTTCAAGGCTCGGTTCAGCCGCAGATACCTGTGGATCAGCCATTGTCATCAATGTCATCGTCCTTGAGCCTTGTGTATTTGGTACAGTGTTTCCCTGACGGAGGGTCCCAGCAGAGACAGGATCTGACCCTGCTCGAGCCGTTACTGCGGCTTCTGCCACCGCCTCTGCCGCCTTCTCTTCCCAATGCTTGTACTTGGAGTTGATGGCACTCAGCTGTTGACAGAATTCCAGGTCCCCTTTTGCCACGCCTACGACAAGCTTTTTCCAAAAGGAGAGACACGAACGATGAGGTGTCGTACCATTGGGCCGAGGGTCATAGAATCCGCCGACCTTCTTAGTGTGTCTTGGAAATACGCGCCCTTTGAAATGATTGTGATGATCGGTCTGCATCTGTTTCAAAGAAGCAGAACATTTGGACTCGTCGCCGTTGGTGGCAGACCATATCGTCCAGTCGACTTTAGTATCGGTGTCTGCCCTTTTGGTCGGTTTGACGAACCTGTCCTTTTTGTCTTTGATGTAAGCACGACACCACTCTAACTCCTCGTCATCCCAAACATAGTTTGAACTCGTTTTCCCCGAACTATCCTTCTTCACCTTCTCCTCTTGTGTTACAGTGGTGGTTGGTGGCCCAGCTATGGATGTCTGCGCGGCTGTGGGCTTTTGAAAGATTGTCTGGGGAAGGCGCGGGTGTAGTTGGGTATAATCCCACCAATTTTGAGCCTCTGCAAGATGGGTTTGAGCATATTGAAGCGTGTCTCGCTCAATCCCTGCATCTGTGTCCGCAGCTTCCCAATCTTTAGGATCAGCTTCTCCATCGGTTTGAAGATACTTGGCCATGGCTTCGATCTCCTCGAGTCCCCCGATAATGTTCAGGCGAGCTGACAAGCTTAGCTCGCCCCATGTCAATGGCCCAGCGCCGTGAAAACCATGATCAACCAGGGGGGACACAGTATAGTACCTGGCAAGATTGATGCGTTCCTGAGCTATAGCCAGGCCCGTATCACCAGTCAATTCTTGGAAGAAGGCATCAAAATCACTGGGCGCAGGCCAATGTATAACTCTGACCGCTGGAATAAGTCGCCCACCATGGAATGCGGCGGCTTGGTGGACCCACAATCCATGTGGGTGGTACTGCCTCTGGCCATCATTTCCTTTCGCACGCTTGGCTGGGGACTTACTGGGCTCAGAATCATTACGTTGGTGGCCATGGTTTGATACAAACTGTTCCTCCGTATGGTCGTCGACATCTAAGCCATCGTGATTAGTTGCTGTGCATCGAATTGCTTCGACTAAGACATACCCATTTCCTCTGGACCGGACGGCTCCAAATCCATGTCGTGGTCTCGGGAACTGTCGCTTCCGTGAGTCTTTGGAAGAGTGGAAGCACTTTGATTTGGTGATGCCATTACGATGTCGTTGTGTAAGTATAGGTCTCGAGTATGAGTTTTGGAGCGTGAATAGCGGATAAATTCGTTCCTTGGAATTTCAAGAGTAAAATGCCAGCAGTACTAAGGTTTTGTGTTTGTGATGGAGGTTGTAAAAAGTAGCTGAAGATGTGTCAGATAAGCCGCTTGAAAGTAGCTGTGGAAGATGATTGAGAACAAGGCCTCAACTGCATGTTTAGTATGAATCTCGTCGCCACCGTTGTTCAACAGTGCAGCTTCTACCTCTTTATGCGCTGTTGCTTCCAGATGATGTTCTTGTTCGAATCCCCGGACCTGGGCCGAAAAGTTTACAACGCATTTTGTCTTGATAGTAGACTTGTCCGCGAACGATGCGCAGGAGTGAAAGGAGACTCGCTTCGTAATACTTGAATGGTGGCCTCAAAGAATGTGAAGAGATCTTGAACCCGACTGTCTCGAGGCTCCCGCTCCATCACCAATATAAGTTCCACCTCAATCGTCCGCTATTAAGCAAAAGTAATCCAACGACGTCCCACGAGCGGCACAGAAACACTGTAGGGCGAAGGGCACTTCTTGACTGTGTATATATCGTCTGCTCTGACGTTACTACTAATATTCAGGATCTCAGGACCATCTGTCGTCTGCAATGCAATACCCATCTATACTTTCAATAAGTCGCCTTCCAATACCAGGACAATACAGTCTACATAGTACTATTCAAGGATCGAAGGCCCGGTCATAATGGATCTTCAGTCGAATGTTCAAACTCGTAATAAATCGCTGGAAAAAGCACAAGAGTTGTCTGATACAGGTCCAGCATCAGGGAACTAAAGCAGCATTGCCATTCTGCGAGTTTATGTGTAGCTGAGGAGTTGCCGTCGTACTGCTTATAAGCCCTGGATCCCACCTACTGGCATCATAAACGACCTCGCACGGTCAAAAGGTGTATTTGACAACCCGATATATCCCTACCAGTTGGAGCGCCTGGAGCAAGAGCTTGGCTGACTCGACGAAATCGACCAGCAGATGTTGTGCATGAAATTAATACTATATATAAAGTCGCATCTCCTCACCTGCTTTGTAAGACAACCTGGTCCTTGAATTCATTTACAAGTACATTCTCCACAACCAATGATTTAAGGACCAGGAAACCAATACTAGTGTTTTCAGACGGTCGTATCCTCATAGAGGCTGAGATAATCTCTTTGTATCTAGCGCCTTGATAGCACGTGGAGTGCTGAGCGAATACGAATTATTGTAAGTGGCAGATCGATCCACAGCCGCAACAAGCTTTACGGCTCTCGGGCCTCTTGCTATACGGAGCTCAACCGGCCCGACCATTTGTCGTCCATTATGCACGGGCTCACCGCCGAAGGTCTGAGGAGGAGGAGGAGGAGGAGGAGGCGCCAAATTCAAGATCACGATGGGAAGAGCCGGCTAAACGCCGATGAAGCTAGAGCACGATCACCATCGACTGACGCCACACCTCTTCACAGTCGTGGGATTGGGCAGGGATCACTCCCCCAGCTTTACACAGTAAAGTTGAGGCCACAAGGCTGCCCTAAGAAATAGAGTTCCGGCGGGTAGGACCGCACACGGTCGGTTGCGTGCGTTCACCGTTGCCAAGAACGTGATGGACCATTTGTACGAAGGTGTCGTTCAGTCGTTAATGTTCAAGGTTTGAGCAAACGTGAAGTTTGAGGATCTCACCCACCTGACCAGGTATCCGCAATGGCCTCGTTGAGGCTACAGCTGGAGGTGGACAAATCTAAATCCCGCAAATAGATTATTCGAACAATCATGGACGATTGCGATATTACCGTGGAACTGCGACCCGGGTAACGGTACGTACTCTTCACAGCTGGCTCTCTCTCTAAGATCCCGGCAATAATCCACAAATCTCTCGATAAGCTTTTTGCCAAAAAACGTTGGTCAGGCTTGCTTTTTGCCGAACATGTCGATCTGAGATGTCTCAAAATACACAGCCTCGTGTACAGCTGACGAATCCTATTTCGACAAGAATTCGCCTTATGGGAATTTCGGCAAGTGAATCCCAGCGGCTCAATAAGCAACAAGGCTGACTGGTTGTCTGTCTGATTTTCTTCCAATTCTCGTTCCATTAACGGCATAGTCCATAGCTGCTACAGATAGACTTTGTTCAAGGTCTTATTTGTGCTCTAAAGGCCTGAGAATATTATTGCTAGTAAGCTCATTTCTTCTATGCCTTCTGGCTATTAAGCTGTTGACAAAGACAATCTCAATTTTGGGATATCGGTAAGGACGGTAAGAATTGACGCCTGTCCAGCCTCCGTCCGCTGCAGGGAATGCTCCATTTTATGTGCCTCTCCCCTATTGTGAAACATGTCCATTTCCGATATATCATGCCTGGTACGCCAATCGCTCAACCTTGTTGACCTACAGAGACTTTAATCCAAGTCCTTCAATTAGCATGCCTCGAAATTGAAAGAAAATGGAAGTCCAGGATATCTTGCTGAGTTTGTCTCTTAAAAACGCCTGACACACCAAATAACACCAGCGCAAAATGTAGTAAAGGACCACGTGTGGATGACTTGGGGGCCCGGGCGGCGTCAGTGCCCCTTGCGAAACGATTATGCGCGCACAAAAACAAACGACGCCAGAATCGTCTCAAACTCCAACAATCCGACAACAATAACAACCCCATGTCGCAACGCTCTACCGATTAGGCAACAAGATCGACGGAAGAGAAGAAAAACAAAGGTTAGAAGTTTTGTCGTGCTTTTTTGTCTTCGTGCGTGCAAACCATCGCGGTGGTTCGGTTTCACATGGAATGTCCACCATGACCATGTCCCCCAAACCCAGTCCACCCCTGATTCGCAACAGAAACATCCACAGCATGTGGACTCCCCCAATTCGTCGGCACCCCATTATCAATGGCAGAAGCAAACGCCTCCATCTGGAAACCATGATGGTTTTGCGTGGAGCCTGGTATTGGGGTGAAGGAATCCCACATCATGTCGTCCCAGAATGCGCCGCCTGGGGGCATTCCTTGGGGTGTTGTTGAACCCATTCCGCCGGCGGATATGGGGTCTTGCCACGCTGATGAGACGCTGATGGGGAGGCTTGTTGGGGCATTGATACCGAGACCGAGGGATAGGGAAATGGGGAGGCCCATTCCTGGGTGGGGTAGGTTTGTGGGGGCGAGTTGGTCTATTGGAGAATGGACGGAGGGATGTGGTGAGTCCATACCGTTTTGGTGACCGTGGCTTCCGCTCATGTTGTACATTTGCTGCTGCTGCTGCTGCTGCTGCTGTTGTTGTTGTTGTTGTTGCTGTTGTTGCTGCTGCTGTTGTAGCTGGTTTTGCTGCTGTTGTTGTTGATGTTGCTCGCGCTCGCGTTCTCTCTGCGCTTTTACGGCCATGAGGGCTTCCTGCTGTCTCCTCTGCGCATCAGCGGCTTCGGCGGATGACTTTGCTGCTTCGAGGAGTTTGGAGACGACGAGGCGGGATTTTTCGGCGGCGACAGAGGAATGTCTCATTCTGGTTAGAAAATTGATTGCTGTATTTAGCGTTGCCCGCCATTTCTCTGTTTCTTCGTGGCTCGAGGTATCTGCAAAGAGGGATACTAAGGGTACAAAAGTCGCCTGGTATGCGAGCCACTGTGGGAGTCATTCGCGTTAGCATAAACTCTTTTTAGGCATTGTTGGTATGGGCTTTGAGTATAAGCTTACCACACCATTCCAACCACAGATGACATCTTCCCTACACTCCGAAGCAATGTCATCTATGGTCTTTGCAGCAATCAATCGGCATTTGCCGATCGCAACTTTCTCTTCGGCCGTAAGGTTTTGAAATTGGGACTTCCTCAAAGCAGCGCTCAAGAGGTATGGGCGATGCAGAATTATTCTCAGATTCTGGTAACGCCATTTCATAACCAATCTTGGTACGCGCAGAGACGTCGGGATCGTGTTTTCGAGGTCGGTGGTAAGGATACTGGGTAAGTCGTCCCACCAGCGGACGAGATCGGCGTCTAATTGGACTACTTCGTCGAAAGGAATGGTCGGCGAGGAGCTCAACTTGTCTTGTATCGTTGTCGCCATTCTACAGAAAGGGACGTTGTGGATCAGAGGTAAGAGTTTGAGACTGTGCGGGTCTTTTGGATCGGCAGACTTTGGAGGTTAGTATGTGTTGAGAAAGGCAGCGAACTCACTTACATTCTCATGCGAGCTTACTGGCTCTCGAACAGTCACTCCCAAAGATATTCTGCCTAGCGAGGGTCTTCCCGTCGTTGTGGAAGCCCAAGTGTCGAGACAGAACAAGCTCCACCACGTTCTCCGCCTGGTATCTGCAGTAAGAACTCGACGAGGCGCTTCGCTATCAACGGGGTTGCCTTTCGAATTCGCTATCGAGGTGTCCATGTATTCTCGGTGAACGCCCAGTGCACAGGCGACTCGCAGCGTAGCCCCCATGAGAGCATCAGCCTCATTCGGTCGATTAAGGTAATGCATATAGTAGCCACCCATCATTCCCAAGGCTTGAAGAATCTCGATATTCGGATTGCCGAACGTCTCAAGCCTGGGGTTGATGTGAGCCCTAGCACGCTGGAAATAGACGGTATGGTCTTCGCTGTCCGCGGAGTGTGCTGCTACCGAGCCTAGTGTGAAGACCATGTTCAGTAAAGCCAGCCATGAAGAATCATTCCGCGTTCCCGAAAGATGTGATTGCCAGAATGTGTCCTCGTCTACCATGGGAAAGAAGGGGTGCACTCGCTCAAAGTAGCTTTCAATGAGACCATTGGCATCGTCTAGTGGTGGGAGGGTCATTATGTCCTGGAGATCTGTTGGGGTCGCCGGCCGACTTGCTACGAGCTTTTCTGGCATGTGATTTTGCATGAACTGGCGAGCCAAAGGTTCCATCTTGAAAATGACTTTAATTGCTGCATTGACAGAGGAGATCCCGACATATGAAGCTTGTTTGTCCAGACGCATGGACAAGCCGTTGACTTCATCTGCGATATGCTGGTTCTTCCCGCCTGGCTTGAAGTCCTCGAAATCGGTATCGTCCCCAGGAGCTTGTTCCAGAATTTCCAGACTGTCGCATTCCTCCGACGGCGCCCTTTGCGGTCTGCTTGGGGTCTGGCCTACTGAATTCGCTGGCGAATGCTCCGTCGGCTGTGATAATGCCAGGTTGAGAAGGTCTTCTCTGGGCAAGGAAACGAGGAACCCGATGTCTCTTGATCCGAACAAGCGGGCTAGAATCATTTGGTGTTGCTCGATGCTCGATTGTAGCTTCTCTACAAGTCTGAAACGACTGTTAGCAGCCTCATTATCGTCTAGCCAGCAACTGGGCCACCTACTTTCGCGATGGCACCACTCTCTGTGCCGGTTTTGAGTAACTACATGCCTCCGGATGCTGATACCACTGGCACTGGCCGCAAGGCTGAGTGCCATCGCAACGAATTTTGCGCCGCCGGCTGTTCTTTGTTAGTGTTCAAGAGATGTGAGAGACTGCTGCGTGACGACCATACCACTCGACACAAGCGTTGCTTGTAGATATTCGTCGACCCGTCGGTCTTGCAGGCTTAGTCTCCTCCCCAAGACCAGGTGATCTGATGGCCACTGAGGTCGTTTGAAAGGTGTGGAACATGAATACTGAAGGTTAGATGGAAGACGAGCAGCGAAAGACCAATCTCTGGGCGCTTGAGACTGTCATGTAAGGCTAGTATCGTGTCGAAGAATTTTCTTGGAGTCCTGGCTGCATTTCTACCATGATCGACACGCACTCGTTGGAAAATCCGAAGTATTAGAAGACCTGCATAAGAAACTCGGTTGGTGCACAAATAGCGGAAGTCGTATCGAGGAACAGAGCGCATAGACTCAGTTTCCCCAGATCTGCCCTATATCCCTCCTACCAAATTTCCATTCAAGCCCCACGAAGAACCGGACCATCCTGGGCCACGCACTGATTAACCGGGTGTCCATGACCTTCTCGAGGCACACCGTTATAGTGGTCCCCGCTCGCATGGTAGATTGGTGTTGGATCGAGGCATCGAAGCGAGGGAGTCCGTTCGAGAAGCATTGGAAACGCGCTAGAAACCGCTTGGCGACACATTGCTCTAGAACTATGGCGTGCCGGGAGGATGTGCTCAACCTCGCAGCGAGCGTGCTTGGGCTGAGCTCTTGTCAATGGCGAGTACAGATGGATCGATATCAGTTGAGAACGGAACTTCTGGCCATTTCCCTAATCACTGTGGATACACGTAGCACGATCGTTACACCAAAATCAATCTTGTTCGAGATCTGCTACTGGCAGGCAAGCGAAGTGGAGTCTCCCTCAGATGCCAGTCGCTGTTTGCTACTGTGTATGCTAGCATGACCGGGTCCTGTCGCCGAACATTTGACGCTCGAAGCACGGGATCATGGATTGGTAGTGTGCAAGTCCATGGGCAGCGTCCATGGGAGGAGGTTGCACCAATCGTTGGGCTTGAGAGCAATTGGCGACAGCACCCACCAATCGCCCTCACGCAGGCCTTGCATCCATGCTCGGCGTTGTTAAGCAATGCCACCAAGTAATATAGCCTCTAGAACCATGGCAAACATCAGAAACTCGACTTCCAACCCATCAACCACCATGCTCAGCCTACCCGAACACTGTCCAGCATCGTTACACAGTAACGTGTAGATACATAGCAGGTGCGTCAGTGCTTCGTGGCGTCAGACACGTCTTTCAAGTGACGGCGCCAACTGTCATGGATTAAGCAACTTACATTGTTTGGCAGCCTATCAGATTTGTGTATTTACGTCCTGTTGACTTTCATTCAGCAAACTGAGTTTTGATGAAGTCAGTCATATTCCGCGGAATATCGACTTTCTCTTCTAACTATAATCTAATCAGCCTGGAAAGAACAGCGCCATCTGCTCCCAGACCAACGGGGCCGTTCCACTGTGTTGCGCAAGGCTTGAAAGTCCCTACTGTGGTACAATTACATCTTAGATTGATCAACCTGTCAATTATATCTTTCAGCTCCAAGGCTTTTGATGGATCCTAGTGAGGAGCATTGGCATTACCCGAACTCGCAACTAGTTGCTTTTACCACATTTTGGGTCCGCCATGTAGAGGCATCAACATCCAGCCCTGGAAGTTGCTTGGTCGTTGAATGAGTTGAATGCATCTCACCATTTTCATAGTGGTCGATTCGGATTTGAGAAAGGTTAACCAGACTGTCGTGGTTTAATTGCAGAAGGATATCGCTGAGTGGAGGCGTACTCGTTCCAGCACCATCACACAGTAAGTCGTACAGTACACAACGTTGGGATGAAGCGCAGATTTTTCCACTGCTTAAAATGCAAACTCTTGACTGTGACGTGATTGTTATGAACGAATACGATTCCAAAGGATTTTCATCCCTAACCAGCCGATTCAGTTGTGCTATCTTCGTCTTGAGCGGACTTGAATTCGGATCTTCTTCGGCACTACTTGTCGATGGTTCTAGTGAATGGTACTTGGCAGAACGTACGAAAGCAAATACAGTGTCGAAATAGATTGCGCAGTTGGTAATGGCCGTTGGATGAATGCGTGTTGGCCGTGGAAACTGTCGATGTCGTACTGTGTAGGGAAGGACGAGTTTCGTTCACCAGGGAGATCCAAGGTTGATCCATCGAGAGAGTTTGAGACGTGCACCAGAGCCACGTTGCTGCATGTATCCGTATTGTGGCAGTAGCCAGCAGCAGTAGTTGTCGACCCTTACTCCTGCAATTGGTTGGACGAGAAGCCCTACACATGATATCAGTGAACATTTCTTGTTAGGATGAACCGTCAGGATCTATCTTGAACAGTTCGCATATGAGGCTAAAGATGGAACTTCAGGCATAGTACTATGTACTGTGTAATCACCATGCAGATTCACAACCAGATCACGATTCGCCATTTCCCCCCAGGCCCAAAACAAGGTACCACCAGTCTGTTCTCGCTCTCATGGTATTTGTTCAGAGCAGTTCAGGCAAGATCAAGTAGTTTCATCGGGCTTGCTCTTGCGCTTTTGCAATCTCAACATCGCGCCTTTATTCAAAGAACGGTTTGCGATAGCCGAGAGCGGAGGTTTGAATCGCGTGGCAGGATCGGAACTTTCTTGAGATGGAGCTTTAATTGAATACTGGGGAAGATCGACGGCAGGCACCTTTACTGTGGACACAGTACAAGGTCTGGAACCAAGAGTATATTAGCGGTATCCCTTGATCGATGGAAATGACACGTTCCATTGTTACCCAGAGAGATGAGTTATGACCTACTTACATTGAGGCAATATGGACCGCCCATTATTCCCCATCCCTTCATCTTCCCAGAATCTGTGGTAGGTGTACAGCGATGAGGACAGTCGTCTGGAAGGTGAAGCTCTGATTCCCCGTCTTCGTTTCAGGTTGAGTTGCCGGCGGATTTCGTACCGTGTAGCCGGCCGTGCTCAGCAAAATCACAGCTTCATGACGCATTATTGCTGATGCCCACACCACGCCTGTAAGATGTAGAATGATGGGTTTGTGTGTGTGACAGAGATTTTTGTTTCCGTGGATGGATGATGGAGGTATAGAAGAAAGAGAGGTCAGGGGAGAAAAAGAAAGAAGGGAGAGCCGCCAAGCCGCGTCATTGTTGGTCAGATTCATCACTTGTAAGATTGGAACTACAAGCTCGTCCATGGTGAGACTTGGTTCTTGTATTTGTAATATTACGACTGTTACATACATACTCAGAATGCCAACTACAAGAAGGAATATCATTATGGAGGGAAACACAAATATCGTTTTGTCAGCCCAGTAGTTCGAAGCGTCAGCAAGCACTTCCCAATTCAACAAGAGAGCCTGCTATTGGTGAACAGAGCACGCATCTTGCAAAGAATAATTGCTGCTATACATTTGCAATGCAAGAGACCAAGCCTAAACAGTATACTGTTACTGAATGAAGATGGTCCATACTGTTACTCTCATACCTTTCCTGCTCGATCCTAAGCTATGATCTCTTTGCTAAGAAAGTGCACGACAAACACCAGGAACCAAGGCACGTCCCACATTATACATAGTACTTACTATGGATAGCAGCGAGGAGGCTGATTGTGGGGAAAGTCTCATCAATTCAGTTTAGCCATCGTCTTCAACAAATCGGCGTTTTTTCTGCGGGATCCGGGGACGTGCAAGGAACCGTTGGTTGTGCTCCAATGATCACCAGGATTGAAATACCCTCGAGGCCAAGGCCATGTATCACACCCTAGAAGAGAGCCCTTCCTCCTCCATGCATGGACTCGATAGCACCACGGCCGAGTTTTGCTTTCTTTCTGTACATAGTAAAATCGGTACGACTCGCCGGTTACACATTACTGTGTACAGAAGAACGGGTAGTGCAGAGGGGCTAATTATAGCTAGAGGCATGATGTGGGGGTATCACCTAACTGAGCCTCGTTTGTGGAGTGAAGTACCCTCTTCTCGTTCTACGAAACACAATTTCGATTTGACGTGGTCCAAGCATTGGCTTTTGGTGGACGAGGGCCCTTCATAGTTCTCTGTGATGGTCTCATCCTGTGAATCCTGATCTAGAGAGTCTACGCGAGAAAGACATAAGGGCCTATTGAACAACGTCCTCGAGACTCTGTCTTTGTCCTGACAACGACGGTTCTATATCGTTCGTTCGGTACTCAGACTGGATATGCATGGCAATCTGGGTTCCAGAAGCAACTCCCTTCGGTGTCATTCTGACAAAAAGATCGTTGACTGGCGCTCTCCTCGCCTCACGTCGATGGTAACATATCGAACGTCTGCGCTGTCTGTAAGGACAGTCCTGCAGTGCTATCATCAGAGTTGCTGAATAGCTCACCAGAGACAACAGATCAAGCACCGCAAATAGAAATTGCTCGAGCCCCTCTTATCCTCTAATCCACTCGTGATTTTATCTTTTCTTGTCGGATTAGACCTTGTCAGAGCAGAAGAAAACTCTACATATTCGTCATGTCCATCCTCCCATCCACAATCTTCACATGAACTTCAATTCCTCTCTCTTGCCAAACTATCCATCTTCTACGATCAATCATGCCACCGGAGCCTTAGACCTGCAGAGAAGATGCACAATCGAGGCGCGTGGCCGGCAGTACAACCAGTGGAACAACTCCTCGCAGTACTAAGATGTTCACCTCATTAAGGGACATCACCAGTAGGAGGGACCTATCAGCTTCCAATCTTTCGGACACGAAGACCAGACCAACATCTTCCATCCGTAACTCCTCATTTCGCTCAATCTACCATTCATCAAAGACCGTCCGCCCCCCTCTTGAAACCGTCAAGCCCGAATTGCAGAAGAAAGGGACGAGCCTACCTCAAGAGACAGTCAGCAAATGACAATCTTCCGACGGCATAGCTGACCTGCTTCAGGTAACCTCCCTCTCAAATCTCTCTTCGCTTCCCCTCTTCACTTCACTCGATACTCACCAACAGCTGCCAGCATCGTCCTCCCTCCACCAAGAGTCAACGCACTCAAACGGAAGACCACTTCACACAAGAAACTAGATCATTCAGCCATCAACGCTTACATGATTCTCCTTTCAACGAGACGAGTCACCACCATCAAGCCGAAAAGCCTCATCCAATCCCCATAAACCCTTGCAGATCAGCCATCTTAGCATACCGATCTCAACCACAAGCACGCAACCCTTCACGAAGGAAAGAAAACAAGCAAGCTCTATCGCAAATCCAACACAAAGAACGGCCACACAGACCAGGGCTGCTAGAAAGATACCGCGCGCGATAAGATCAGCATACAGCAGAATCAATCAGGGCTCGATCGCTCTCAAGCGCGCTAGAAAATCCGTCGTAATCCCTCACCCTCTCGCCTTACTGAGACACAGAAACCCACACCCCAACAAAGTAACGTGTAGATTTGCTATCCTACAGTCCCTATTGTGACAAGAACCAAACAAACTTGCGCCGGCTAATCAGTCCCATACAGCTTGTATGAGATGCCTCATGGGCTCAAAAACACCAAAAATGCTCCACAATGCCATCTAAAACTCCACCAATGATCCCAAATATGTAGTGTGCAACCACCCACACCATCATTACCCTGCCCCACTCACATCTCACTCCCACAAGCAACTATCTATCCCTCCTTGTTGCAGCGAGCGCAGCATCGAGCCCCACACATCTCAAACTTCTACCCCTCTTGACCCCGGCCATCAAAGCCTCAGTGCCGCCATCAGCACGTTCATCCGTCCACTTTCTGAAACAAGGTTTCAGATCCCTTGGCACACCTTCCAGAACAACAGTGCTAATAGGTACGAACGGTCTGTCCTCCATCCCAGCTGCAATGATACCGTAATCTTGCGCAAAGAGAAGGGCAGTGGCGAAAGCGTGCGATTGGGATTGTGCTAGGGGTCCAATGATGCTGTGACGTCAACATTAGTATTGTTCGATTGAATGGCGAACAGGAATGAGGTGGAGAAATCTTACATATACACCTCAAAAAAGGCATCAAGCACATATATCCTTTCTGCATCAACATCTCTCTGTGTGAAAGGCGCAATCTCCACAATCCTCGTTTTGAATGTTTCAGCCGGCGCCACTTGAGTAGAAGTCTTAGGCGTCGAAGGTGTCGTCGGAGTCCTGGGCTGCTCGCGTTCCTCAGTTGGCGACCGTTGTGGTTGAGAGGTACCAAGCGAAGACCAACTCGGTCTCCGCGCAATGACATTGCTGAAAAAGTTGCTCACCTGCAATGACACAGCCCGTTCCCTCGTACTAGTCTGCTCCACTCTGAAAAGCCGACAGCGGTATTTATCGCAGCGGGCTTTGAGTCTCCAGTGATCGGCCGATCGTGGCACTGTGTTCTTGGGGTACTTTGGGAGAGCTGGAAAGAGTGAGAAGAAGGATAGTGGTTCTTTGCCTTCGACTATTTCGGTGAGGTCGGGCGTGATAGAGACGTCCATGGTAATAAGACGAGCGGAGCTTAGTTCTTCCTGATGACAGCCGACACCTTTCCATAGGTAGAGTTTGGAATTGGAAGATATTAGATATGGAAAGCCTGAGAAGAGGGATAGCAGAGAAAAATCGACCTCATCGAAGCAAATGTATCCCATGTGTCTTCTGCCACAAAGTACGAACTTGTTTGGCACGCCCAACGAAGTCTTCGCCCGTGCTCCGCGGAATATGATGAGTATGCCTCCGATGGCTTCCAAAAATCGAGGAGTCTCCTCCCCTTGATGAATGACGATAAGAGTGCCTTCATTATTCCTCGCCGCCGTACGCGCGAATAATTGCGCGTCTTCAACTGCTGCTTGTGGGATACCTGAGCCAATCCAAAGACAGACCTCTGTCAATCTTGCACCATTCGCGTCGAAGGTATGCGAACAGAGGTACATGGAATCTTCAAATAAGATATGCTCTTGATGCGATGGTACAGGGCTCAACCGACCATCGCTTGTCATTTCCTGGAGCTGCTTGCGAATTGTCTTCACCTTCTCGGCAGCCACTGGATAGGAGTTCAGTATTGACATCGTATCCATGTCCTCGTCTGGAATTACTACCGGAGTCTCATGAAAAAAGTCTGAGAACATGCGATTTGCTTCCGAAGTATGAGGTACTGGCGATTCTGGTGGTGCAGGCAGTGCTTGTTTTGACTCTATCCGAGGAGATAACTTCGACTGCATTGTGGTCGACCTGATGCGCGGCGATCGCACGGCTCCATCAGCGCTCAAGGAAGGCGAGAGGGAGAGTTCGTTCGGTGACCTGTCAGCTGGCTTAGCAACTGACGACGCTGAGAGGTTTGAGAAATCGGAAATACCCAGGCCTAGCCCTACAGGCTTCTTTGGAAGAGATGGAACGTCTGGTGGCGCCATCAAACCAGCATTAACCATCGCCTTTTCTTCATCGCGCCTGGTCGGCAATTTGACGGGAGATGGTACTCTTGCGGGCGTCGAAGACGTGTTTTCGGTCTGCCGACCCCAAATGGAAGCAGCATTTCTCACGGACACGTTGGCCACCTCGGCGCTGGGAGTGGCGGGCAAATCCTTTGGTGCTGCTAATGGCGGTGTCGGCAGATCCGTCTTTTTCAATGATGCTGGGGGGGTCTTAGTGCTTTGATCTTGACGGATGAGGGGGGATGTTGTCCTCAATGATGGCACTGGCGACGCGGCAGTATCACGATTTAATGGAGATTTTGGTGGCGCTGGCAAGGGACGTGTTCCAAAGGGCTTTATAGTTGTTTCTTGTTCTTGTGAAGGTACTCGAGCGATCTGTGGCAGAGACTTGAGGGGTGTTTTGGGCCGCTCAGACGGAGCATCGCCTAGCTCGTCTACCTTGGGGCTTAGCGATGATTCCGAGAGCAGAGGTGATTTTATGGCAGAGATTGTGTTTGATTTGACTGATGGTGATTTGTCGGAGGATGATCGAGGTGAAGAGCGGTCGAACGTCTTCGGCTTGACAGGTGGCGATTTCTCGGAGCTCAAGGGTGTGGCTCGGTCAAACGTATTCAATTCTCTGGGGCTACTGGGAAGGATATCCTTCGGCTTGACCAGAGAAACAGCGGGGAATGATGCGGACGAGTTGCGAGAGTGTTTCAGGGGAGTGAAGGGCTGTTCGGTCGTCTTGAGCGCTGCCATAACGGTTTTGACAGGACCTACCGTTGCTCGAGAAGAGGATGACTTCTCGGTGAGATTGTCGGAGTCGCTCGTTATCTCTTGCTTTGGGGAATGAACGAGCTGGGCAACAGGAGCAGCTGAAGTCGTCGTTTTCGTTGTTGTGGACTCCCCAACCTGCTTAGTGGGTGCTCGCCTTTTCGGGCCCTTGGCTCTGCCCTTGGTCTTATGCTCGAGTGGTTCTGTTGAAGTCGTTGGAGCATCACCAGCAACAGCCTTTGGGCCAGGTCCACTGCTTGGACTAGCACCAGGAGGTCCCCTGGCTAGCACGCCTAGCAAAGCCGGGTTGAATCGATCAGCAAGCTTGCTAGAAACGCCAGCTTTCGACATACCAGGAAGTGCGAATGGTTGAGGCTTTGGTTCTATAACGTTAGGCTTCAACACTGCTTGAAGAGGAGGTTTGGAAGGAGTAGCGTCTGTCGTAGGAGGTTTGGAAGGCATTGTATCTAGAGTGGGAGGGTTGGATGAAGTTGCCTCGGAGGAGATCTTGCGCGTCAGTGCCGAGTCAAGGTCGCTGGGAGCTGTGATTGGTTTTGACGGCAAAGGTGGGCTTGAGGATTTCTGGGGAACAGCTGGTTTGGCCTTTTCCTTGAGCTCTTTGAGATTCCTCATGCGTGCAATTGCCTCTGGTGTGGACCCTCCGGCTTTCGTGGCAGGAATGTCGTCTTTAGAGCTTTGCGATCGGTGCAGAGCTTGTCGCTTTGCAAATGCTTCTGGTGTCGATGGCGCGTTTACTGGCTTTTCAGAGCGTTTCGGCACCTCTCCTGAAGCTGCCTTGGCCTGCATAGTTTGCTTTTGTTTGACCAAGCTATCTTTCAACTCATCCACTTTCTCGCGTTTTGCTGGCCCACCTGTAAGACTCAATCCAGCCTTGCCGCGGAGGATATTATCTTTTAGGGGATCTGGGATCGCGATCTTATCTGTTTGCGCCCTCTTCAGCTTTCCAAGAGCATTTTTAAATTCAGGTTCGGTCTTGCTACTGTTGTCATTTTGCACCTGGCGTGATTTGAGATTGGCCCTGAAGTCAAATTTGCCAGCCGCGGCCGCAGTTGCAGGCACAGGCTTTTCCGAAGATCTTGTCGGGCTCACATGTGATACTGCTGGGGAAGACGAGGTGTACTTGTGCTGTATCTCTGGTTTGTCTTTTCCGAGAGCAAGAGGCTTGACTGGCTCTGGTGGCGGAGATTTTGCGTTGAGAGAGAGAGGTGGTGACTTTGCTTTGGGAGGCGGTGATTTTGCTTGAATCGGAGGCGGTGATTTTGCTTTAATCGGAGGCGGAGATTTTGCTTTAATCGGAGGCGGAGACTTCGGCTTGATAAGAGTTGTGGCAGGCTCAGCTTTGACTTCACGCGACGAGATCAATTTGCCAATATCAGGTGTCTCTAATTGCTTTGTTGGCGAAATACTCCGTGATAGACGATTCCTATTTAGCTCAGTCATCCATGATGGCTGGGTTGACGCTGCAGCAGTGGGCGTCGCTGGCCTTTCTTCCGATTTGGTCAATGCGGACTCAAGCCAACTGGACTTGGTTGGACTCCATCTTTTGTTCGGGCTGGATGGTGATGAGGGATCTGCAGAGCCTTGGCTCAAAACTGAGATTGATGCAACGGATTTGGAACGACTGTGATAAGGTAGTGCCGGCTTCACAAAGACATCGCGATCGTTTTCCGCTGCCGGGTCATCCAAACCTTTCGCTGTGACATTACTGTGGCTGGACGTTGGTCGTGAACCGCTGCCAGGCTCTAGCGATTGATCACGACTCAAGCTCGAAGCAGGTCGATCGTGACGCGTTGCGCTTGTTGTAGTTAAAGCAGAAGGTCCCATATAGCTGTTCCTATTGCTTGCCGTAGAGTTCTGTCGACTGAGTCCCGGTGGTGCTTGTTGACTCCACCGCTTACTAACACTGTCTTGCCTTCTCATCATTGCGCTCTCAACGAAGCCTCCCATACCTTTTGTAGGTGATGGCGGTCGCGAACTGGCATGCGATCTGCGGTCGCGCTCCAAAGCGGGTGGATCGAGCTTCGGCGTATCCATTAGGGTAGTAGCTGGTGGGGACTTGATTCTAAGGGAACCTGTATCCGAGGCATTGGTGGTGTTCGAGTATCTGCTACCACTCCAAGCGGCACTGCCTCTGACTGAGCTTGCCCGCGAAGGAGAAGTCAAGAGCATTTCTTCTGGAAGAGGGCTTGTAGGACTGTCCGAATCAACCGTGGTTTCTCGCGACATGCCAGGCAATCTCATTCTTCCAGACGCGAGAGGTGCCTCCACAGCGAGATCTTCCTGGCTTTTCCTGAGCGCTGCCGAGCCAGTTCCTCTGTCCGCTGTTTGTTTGAACCACGAAGGGTCTCTGGAACCCAATTCCTCGGCGATCTGCGCCCTCGATGGCTCGTGTCCTTCCTCCGCTGTGTTTGGGTCTGGTGTACCGCGGGGACTTTTGGCTGCATTCTCTGCTGCGAACATAGACAGCGGTCTACGTCCACTACTTGACTTTGGGCGCTGTTGCCATGAGAGTGTCCCTGAACGCGAAAGAGTGCTGGTGAGAGGGGATGCCGAAGTCTCTTCTGACATTTTCTTCGTGTCAATGAATTGTGAGGAGGGGGAGGAGATGTCGGAGGGCGAGTTGTTGATAACACCAGGCGTGTTGGGGATTGCTGGACTTTTCTCTGGCGAGAGAGAACGTGTACGCTCTGGAGGTATAAGGTCAGCGTGTCTCAACCGACTAATAGAAGCACTCGTTAAGCAAGTCTGCGCATATAATCAAGCATAAACAACTCACCAGCTCTCCGTTGCGCTCGCAATTCACGGTCGACAAGAATCTGCGACTCTAGCTCTGCAATACGCTTCGCGTCTTCTTCATCCTTTTTCTTGCCCAGAGCGTGTATGTTGCGGACAAATTCCGAGGGGGTCAGGTCCTCAGAGGTGCGATCAGCCATGATTGAGTAGACGGACGGAAAGGCTTGGTGATCCTGGATGAAGCCTTGGATTCAAGTTTCCCCTGGATGCTTTGATCCACACGAGTACAACTCAACCACGGGTAGTTCCACACAGCTCGTATCCCGTTGGTGCAGTGTGTTATTCAGAAGGAAAGAATTGTATTTGTGTGGGTGATCTATCAGGCTGTTTGCTAAGCATCAATTGAGCCGGCCCGTCCATACTCTATCGCGCCTTCTCCTAACCAAAATCTGCACGCTGTTTCCACCTCGATGGACGATTGACCGTGTTTCAATCATTTCCAGGTTGCCTGTCAAACACGCGCTAGCCTTATGGGATTGCTCACCAAAGCTTCTTTCAGCCTTAACCTTGCTAGAAAACATCAATAGACGGCTTAGAACAGGAACAAGCGCTCTCTTGCGTCCTGCACCACCCAGCTGAGACCTTCGTTGAGGCCCAGTCCCGAGACGGCACTGCATGCGATGATTTTCCAGCGATGTGTTTTGATGTTATCGAGTTGCAGGGCCTGGGTCAATCAGAACTCGGTACTGTCCGGAAAATCTTAGCGGGCGTTTTATTAACACTTACCTTTCGCACCTCATCCTCGCTCAAGCACCCTGGTACATCGCTCTTGTTTTTGAAAATGAGCAAACTTGCGCCCATCAACCGCTGTCGGATTTCACAAGTTAGAAGAGCGTCAACTCGGCTTCAAATTCACGCAAGTTTCAACCCACCTCCTCTTGCAACAGCTTCATCAGCTCCTCTCGACAGTCTTCTAGACGTGCTGCGTCGGTCGAATCCACCACCCAAATCAGAGTGTCAGTCTTCTCAAAGTAATTCTTCCAATACGTGCGTAACGTCTTCTGGCCTCCGACATCCCCTGAAGCTTGCTATCAGTTCGGGGAGACTTGGTTCCACTATTTTGACTTACACATGTTCAGTTTGTAGCTGGGTAGAGTCAGGTTTGATCAGAATTTACACTGCGACGGATAAATCTTGCTGCAGACGACGTACCCTTCATATTCGATCGTCTTGATGATGAAACCCAACGTAGGACTGACGCCGTCGATAGGCTCACCGAGAAACTTCTTGCATATTGTGGTTTTCCCAGCTGCGTCAAGACCCCTGGATCGGACAACATCAATGGAAAGCTATTTTTGCGGCGACAATGCGCACTTACAGCAACAGGATGCGCATCTCTTTATCCTTCAGGCGCGCCTTTCTCAGGATCGATAGCATTGTGTTTATGGCGAATCTCCGATGATTTTTGTTTTTGGTAAGATGGTGTTTGGTGTTGAGGCTTCCTTAAACGAGAGAAAATGAATAGCCAAGATCGGGATGGTTGAACACGTCTAAAACCACCGCTTCCGCGGACGCTGGTTCTGCTCCATTGTGAAATTTCTAATTACCCGCCATCTGATGGTCTCGGCCATTTTACTGTCCTCTCAACGAGAAATTTCAATCCGACACGATTATAGGATCTTCATAACCTTACATGGACACGATCTCGACCAATGATAATGAGACTGGAAAATATGAAAACGGCTTGCAAAGGGAAGTCGGGGAAGGAAGCAAAGAACGCAGTGATATTGACCTATTACACCTTGCCAACGGTCCAAGAAGTGGCAGACGTTGCTCACAATGTGTGCCACAGTGAGGTCGGCAATTCGAAGTCCTGTGGCAAACACCAGAATAGCTTTGAAGACCAAGTATGAGATCGAGAACGAACAAGTTTTGGCAATTTTGACTTCGACGCTTTACCAGACATGTATCGCCATGGTTCGGCCAGACAAGTTGAAATTGGCCATGGATATTGGCCGCGGGCACTAAAATGGCTCGCTGTAATACCATGTCAGTGAGTACATTGGCTTAAGTATCGTCGTTGCTCAGAGTCAAGAACTAAGAAAGAGATAAACTTGAACTTAGAGTCTGAGACTAAAGGTTATCAAGTGGTTAAGTTGTCTGCGAGTCCAGAGTGACCCACAGTTGGCTCGTTGATGCACGTCCGTCGAGAACGAGACAGCTTCGTTTTGTACAACACTTTGTGCTGACAGTTGATATCGCTGGAAATTTCTAATTTTGGAACAATCATTTTGCCATAAATCTAGCGATATCAATCTCAACTTAAGAGTGCTACGTCCAAGTAAGTTGATGATTGGTAGACGTGAGTTGACCGGGGGACGGTGTCACCAGTGCTGTCCGTCAATGCTCGTAGACTTGATATGGAGAGGAAAGAGCTTGGGATCAGTAACGGTGATTTGAGGAAATGAAATTCGGGGTAGATGAACATTAAAAGAATTGGCGGGAACCTCTGGTAGTCCTTGAAAAGTTGGATATATCGAACTGAATCCAGATAGTGACCAAATCCCACAATCCATCAGCTTGAAGCACTGACCCGGCAACCTCGACAATAAGCTGTGAGTCAGACGACAATGGAATGATAAAGAACCATTAGAATGGGGAAGAATAGACGAGGCCTATGCAGAGATTTCATATGGTGTTGTTGACAATGGGCAGTCCTGCCGGTCTTGGCAGGGATGATAGCAGACGCGTGACCACGCCAGCCCTCTCCTTATAAGTATCTTCTCGCACAACGAGTTCAAATAAATTCACACACCAACTCATTCACACTTACAAACTCTCAATTCAATTTCACACACAAACTTCACACCGCAACTCCAAACTCAGTCGCAATGGCTACTCAACTGGCCAAGGTCAAGTGGCAGCCACCACACCTGAGAAGAGTCGCAACTCATTCTACAATCACAATGGCTCCCGAGCAGGTCAAAGAGCAGCTCCCAATAGCCATCACAAAGCACGTCAACGAGCAGGTCAAGAAGTCCTCATGGACCCCACCACATTTGAGGAAGGCACAGGACCTTCCAGTCATACCAGCTCCAACCGTCGTCACAGAGCACTTCAACGAGCAGGCCAAGGTGCAGGTCAAGAAGTCCTCATGGACCCCTCCACATTTGAGGAAGGCACAAGACCTTCCAGTCTCCCCAGCTCCATCAGTCATTACAAAGCCACTCAACGAGCAAGTCAAGGTGCAGGTCAAGAGGGTACAGGACCTTTCAGTCACCCCAGCTCCATCAGTCATTACAAAGCCACTCAACGAGCAGGTCAAGGTGCAGGTCAAGAAGGCACAGGAACTTCCAGTCACACCAGACAAAAAGCCATTCAACGAGCAAGTCAAGGTGCAGGTCAAGAAGGCACAGGACCTTCCAGTCACACCAGACACAAAGCCATTCAACGAGCAAGTCAAGGTGCAGGTCAAGAAGTCCTCATGGACCCCTCCACATTTGAGGAAGGTACAGGACCTTCCAGTCACACCAGCTTCGAAGCCAGATCGCAGCACACTTGACCCCAACAGCTCAGCATACAAGCCAGTGGCCTTGATGAACAACTCGCTGTCGTCGCTCAGAAGTGTCACTCCGCCGCTTACTGAGAATGTCTCACCAGCTTTAGCCAACAGTGTGTCACCAGTTTCTGCTAAGAGTAAGTTGCATCTCCACAGTTCTGACTTCGAATTGAAGTACTTCAGAAGCAAAGCTAACTTCATCAAAGGCGATGCCAGCTCTAAACTAACCAATACTAGAAAGACTATTCTTGGTATGGGCTTGGCTGGATCCAAGTGGGCTCCAAAGGCTCCAACTGCCGAGCAAATCGCCAAGGCTGAAGCTCCTGTGAACCCCAAGCCAACTAACACCAGAAAGACTCTTCTCGGTATGGGCTTGGATGGATCCAGGTGGGCTCCAAAGGCTCCAACTGCCGAGCAAATCGCCAAGTCTGAAGCTCCTGAGACGCAGCTCAAAGCCACTGCTGACCTGCTGGCTGTTTGCTTGGTTTTGAATACACAGCAAGAACTTGTCGACAAGCGCAAGAAAGAGGCTCTCGAGAACGGAGGAGAAGGCTTCCGCTATGTCTCAGACTACACGAAGGTTCGTGAGGAGAACCAGCAGCAGGTGGCCGAGCTTTCCAACAAGTACATCACCGCCAAACTTGCAGCTGCCCACTCCCTTACTACTACCGATCAGTCCCAGCCAGTTCTCTCGCAATGTCCTTCACCACCTGCCGATACGGCAGCCAAAGTCGTTCCTGCAGTTAAGAAGTCTGCGCAAGTCCAGGACCATCCACTCATCGAGCACTCAGTTGAGGTTCAGTCGCCCTCCAAAGCTGTTCACACTGTCAAAGAGTCTGTCCAAGTTCCGGGTCATCTACTCATCGAACCGTCCGTTAAATTTCAGTCGCCAAGCAAGGCTACTTCCAACACCAAAGAGTCTGAGAAAGTCCAGGACCACACAGTCGTCCACAAGTCAGTTCAAATTCAGGCCCCAGCCAAAGCTGCTTCCTGTGCCAAGCAGTCTGAGCAGGTTCAGGATTACCCAGTCATCCAACCACTCCTTGAGGTTCAATCTATTACGAAGTGCCCTCTCAACACTGGCGCAGTTGAACAGTCAGTGTCCTCAACAGTAGTTGCCTCAAAGGCGCCAGCTGTAGCCAAACGAGCTGGCGGACTCGCCACAGACTTCTCTCTGTGGAGCTCGTAAGTCACTCTTCCTTCTATCCCTTTTACTCCTTCACTCCCTCCTTCATTCACTCACATCACTTCCTACTCACTCAATCGCCTACTTACACTCTTCAACAGTAATTCCAAGTCTCAGAAGCCTAGTGGCAATAGTGTCGCACGCCCAAAGACCGTCGCAGTCACCGCTACAGCCAAATCCCCATCTACTCGTTCCATCTCAGGAAGCACTGGTGGGTCACAGAAGGACGACGAGCAGTCAAACGCTGCTCACTCAACCGGCGCTCACTCCGACGTTGATCAATCGACTAGCGTACCTTCAATTGCTGCTCAGAGCACTTCTCCAGGCTTGACTTCCGGTACGACTGCCTCCGACTGCTCTCACTCCCCAGCTGAGGATACAAAAATGGCGACTACCACCGAGATGCTTCTTCCTGCGTCCATCACACCAAATAAGCCGCAGATTGCTGCGCCGGTCCTGTCGGAATCCATCGTTATCGCACCGGCCAGTGGTGGGCAAATTCCATCCCCATGCTCTCAGCAAGTCACTGCACCAGCCGCCACNGTCACACCAGACAAAAAGCCATTCAACGAGCAAGTCAAGGTGCAGGTCAAGAAGGCACAGGACCTTCCAGTCACACCAGACACAAAGCCATTCAACGAGCAAGTCAAGGTGCAGGTCAAGAAGTCCTCATGGACCCCTCCACATTTGAGGAAGGCACAAGACCTTCCAGTCTCCCCAGCTCCATCAGTCATTACAAAGCCACTCAACGAGCA
>JEMP01000145.1:1582-44083 GCA_000738655.1 Venturia pyrina ICMP 11032 | reverse complement strand
TTTACGTATCTCTAGGATCTCTATATATACTAAGGTAGATTAGGCTATTATACTTACTCTTTATGCATTCAATTCCTTACATTCTTTGAGATCTCTATTTTCATTCACTCTGTGGTGCCTTTGTCCTTCTCACTCATCTTAGCTCGCTTTCATCGTTGCGGTCGTTGTTTCTCTGTAGACTACGGATGACGACTGAGTCGTATTCGTGTCCGTTTCTCTTCTGCTAGAATATCAGTATACCCTTCGGTCTAAGCGTTGCGGAGTTTTCGTACCTTCAAAATCCAACATTAGCTGGGCAATCGAGATGGAGCCTTAACCCTTTCTAGTCTCTCCTCTCATATTCAATAATATGAAATCGTCGGGGATTCTGATGACTCCATATCAATTTAAAAATCCAATTACGAAGCCATCGTTTCCACACTTCTGTTTTGTTTATACCCAATGCTGTAACCATATATATATACAACGTTTGTGGGAACCCCTTCGCCAATGATGAATCGGTCGGATGGCGTAGTTAGTGGTCAGCTGTCACCTCTTGATATTCAAGAGAGTCGCGCGCACTGTTACGACAAAAAATCTCTCAGGCCCCGTTGATGGCCAGCAGCACCCACGAGAGTCGCGCGCATTGACGAGGTAATGGCCAGCAGCACCCATGAGAGTCGCGCGCATTACTTACCTAGAGATTTCTAGTAAGCTATCGGGCTCATCTAGTTTTTATCTTTTTTATATTTTCCGGAAAGATGGTGGAGATGGTGTGTGTGAATACGGGTTGAACTAGCTGTAGCTGTAGCATATTATGGACCTGGCTGTTAATGACGGAGGGGATCTCTTGATTAGATGGGAGGATCGCTGGTTATTTACTTTTTGGAATTGTTGGTTATGTGCCGGAAACCTGGGAATTATAGATTTAGTTTTGATCCTCATTCACAACGAAGAGCATACGTGATACAAGTGACCGTGGTATGGCCAGACGTTGAAAAGAGAAACACCTTGACATCGAAAACGAGGTATCAACCCACATGATCGATCTTATTTACGATAACGAAACCAACGACACCCTAGAGGTTATGCAAACCCATTGCAGAGAACGCGACCGTCCAAGACCCTATTGTCCCTCATATACGAGAAGAAGAATCACAATACCAAGACGGCATCACCTAAGAAAGCCGGTAAAGGCAAAACACCCCGAGACGACGCACCGCAAGTCGAGAGAGCGCGCAACTCGTATAAACACAATTGGCAGTCTAATAGGCACCAATAAAGATGCACCTAGACGAGGAGCCAGACTCCGATATTGGTCGATACAAAAATGGCGGTGACGTAGACTTATTTCGACCCCTTTCTCGAAACGGCGCATGTACGACGGTCAACCAGAGGCGGTTTTCGAAAACAATTAATGCATCACCTACAAGTTTCCCATCATAAATCCTCCGTGTCCGTACCCAATTTCAATTTCCGCTCTGCGATCGGTTTCCACTCTGTAATGGGAGCACTCGTATCAACGAGCCAGATACTCCCTCCTTTCCATCCACTCAGATCCCCAGAACCATCGAACGTGATACCCGATTTCAGGATTTCGTTTTGTAAGTCTGCTTTTTGTTGTTCGGAGATTTGGGTGTCGGAGCTTTTGATGTGGTGTTAGAGATATGATCAGTAAATAGGCGACGGGAGGTTGGACTTACTATAACAAACTGACATGAGGATCGAAATTAGTTTCGGCCCACGCTTCAGCCCGCCGTCTCGCATCTTCGCTGTTTGGTGAGCCAAGGCCGTTTGTAGCTTCGACGGCTTGCCATCGGGCTAATTCGGCTAGACCTTGTAGACCCCCTTTTTCACATCTCAGAAATAGTTTTTTGGTAAAGGTTGGGCCTACTTCGAGGGATTTGAAGGAGACGGTTACATCGTTTTCCTCTGGAATGGCGATTCTTTCTAACCACGCCTTGGGATTTGGTTGCAGAGCTGCGAGATTGATTCCGGATGTGAGGGTGATGTGGGGAACGAAGGTGAGAGGATCTGGAGCTGGAGTGGTAGAAATGGTGGATGGAATTGCGTTGATGAGTTCGGTTAGAGTGTCGTGGATTGTGTGATGGTGAGATGGCTTGGAAAGGTCTTTCGAGCTTTGGCGGCTGTGAGTTTTCTTTGGCGATGACGAGTCTTGAGAGTGGCGTTTCGCATGACCAGGGAGGTGTAGATGGGGAATATGGAGGCCATGACTAGTGCTCGTGATCTTGTCGTTATGAGGCAGCAAGTGGTGGGGCTGTGGAGGGACGAGCCATAGTGAAGCGCCTGTAGACATGTTAGATGCTATAGTGTATCAAATGATCATCGGGAAGAGTGCAGACCTGGCATAGTCTCGATTTCACTTTTTAGAGATGATTGCGTGATCCAGATTTGAAGTAGAGATCGAAATTCGAGAAGTTACAATATATTGCAGAAGAAAGAGAAAGCTAGACTAGATTATGTAGTAGCATGTAATGGTCAGTGGTTCAGGAGATAGCCGGCAATGATCTCATAGGCAATATAATCATTTGTCACAAACCTGTATTCGTGTAGCAGAGAGTCTAGTTACTCTGGTATAGGGGCAATCAATGTAAATTAGCATTGAGGCAGAGACGGACGAAGAATGTCGTGGAAGAGTCGAGGAAACGTGATCCAGACCCGCTTCAGACAAATTCAGAATAATGTCCGGTCGGGTGTAGAACTACCCGCCGTCCATCTCGGGATTCCCGTGACCCCGTCCTTGCAACGCGTCTCACGTCGCCGCTGTTCTCCTGTGATGGACATGAACCTCACTTCTTGGAGTCGCGTATAGTCACAGCCATACTTCTCTCGTTGACTTTCTTTCGAGCACATCGCGACTCTTTCCATGGTGTCAATGTTCTGGCACGTCAATTGACTTGCAAAGTAGCCAGCCATTCTGGGACATGTCTATATTCAAGGAACAACTTGGACCTCAACCCAATGTTGATTTGCGACTACCTTTGTCGCTGTTGTTTGCGCCCATTGCCATCTAGTACGACCGCATGACGGTAGCTCTTGCCCACGGATTATGGCTCTCCAAGCACACCTGCAAACTCGCAGCTTATTGTTGTCGATATCTTCACTAAGCCATGTTCTATCCGTATAACCCTACATTCCCATGCACTGATGAATTCAGGCCGACATGGTCCTGAAACAGCCTGCGAGCCACATGAAGCCCAAGAGGTCACCCCCTATAGCTCGCCGCATCTTTCACGACTGGACCCGCGACCCTCTCCATCCCGATATAGTCCTCACGCCCTTCCAAAAGCTCATGCGCAATGTGGACTGGAATGTCACATTGGTTGGACCTATGTATCTTTGGCCAGCATGGCTCCGGCAGCAGGTCTTGATCTTGGTGGCCGACTCGAAACCTGGCGCCATTTTCGTGGGCGATCATCAAACTATCATTTACAACGAACCGTTTGTACTTCCGTATCTCTGAATCAACACTTCTAATCGAAACTTCAGCTATTCGAAATTAATCGGCGACAAGCATCCTACGCTTATGGGACAGGACCCTCATATCGGTTTTGCTGAACTATGGGACAAGTTCCATGATATAATCAAAAATGGCGAAAGGACGGGAAAATCATTTGTGAAAATGAGGCAATTGATACCCATGGTACGGTATGGTTATTTGGAAGAGACTTACTACGATTACAACTTCATTCCAATCGTTGGAGAAGACGGTTATATCGTAGGACATTACTGCCAAGCCGGCGACGCCATCCGCGAGGCCATACGGGAACGGCGTACATACTTGACACTGGAACTGTCGAAGGAACTGTTGGCGTGTACAGACATGGCAGACTTCTGGCCAGCCTTCCTCAAAGGGCTCTCTTTAGGCGACAAAGATTTCCCCCTCGTTGCGCTCTATGCTGTCAGTCAGTTTGGCAGTGAGCCGACATGTCCTCAGTCTGGACGAATAACCTGTTTGCTCGAAGCGTGCGTCGGCATTGATGTCGACAAGCTTCCATCCCGACTCGTCTTTCCTCGCGGATACCACCCTCCGTCCTCCATACTCACCAACATCGATAAACTGCTAGTAAGGTTGTTCCAGGCATCATTAGAAGACCCAAATCCATTACTGTTGACAAGGAA
Organism: Venturia pyrina ICMP 11032; assembly: GCA_000738655.1. NCBI lineage: Eukaryota > Fungi > Ascomycota > Dothideomycetes > Venturiales > Venturiaceae > Venturia > Venturia pyrina. The sequence goes on along the minus strand of JEMP01000145.1, from coordinate 39,961 downwards.
CATGCTACCAAGCTTCTTTCTTGTTGGTATCACTTGGCGTGGATTTGGTGTTCCAAGTGAGGAATTCTTGATCGTCCCAATGCGAACGCGTAGAAATGTTGTCATTGGCTTCATGTTTGCGGGTTTAAATCCGATGAAGAGATATCGTCAGGACCACGATTATGAAGACCACATCAAGATCATCACCCAACAAATTGCAATCCCTCGAGCTTCTTCGCTTCTGCAAACCGAACAGATCAGGAAAGGCGAGGAAAGGTTGATTCTGCAGTCGGCGGAATTGAAGCGGAGCGAAGCCAAATATCGAAATTTTGCTGAACATGCGCCTATCGGTGTAGCGCTAGTCGCCCCTAACAGATGTATAGAGTTTGCGAACGAAGCATGGTATTCGATCCTTGACAATGTTGCTGAAAGAAGGCTAATAAAAGGAGGTTTGAAATCACCGAGCAACCACGCGATGACACAGAAAACAGGCCTTGGAGGCGAGTTATACATGCCGATGACTTCATTCGATTCGATGCTTTTGTCGATGACCTCCTTACGTGCAAAGGTCTTCGAGTTGTTGAAGCTCGGCTTCAGAAGGCATGGGCCCTCCGAAGTGAAGAAGAGTCGACCGATTCAGCAGAGCACACAGCATGGATTTTGGCGTCAGGATATTCTGAGCTAAATGCAGATGGATCCCTTGGTTATGCGGTCATCTGGATCACTGATATCAGTCCCCAAAAAGCTGTCGAAAGAACCTTAGACGTAAGAGTCAAAAAGGCTCTCGATCTAAGAAGGCAACAAGAGAATTTCGTTGTAAGAAGCCCCTCGCCTAAACTTGTCAATGGTAGTAGCAAGGCTAATAGCGACAGGACAATATCTGCCATGAGATTCGCAATCCAGCTTCTGCAATGCTTCACTGCGCCGATGAGATTGCCTCCTACCTGCAGGATTGCCTGAACGCAACGGCCGACATACTCCCTTCATCTGCCAACACTCTGACGAGCCCAACCTCTCTACAGGTCCCTGAGTGGCTTAGATCGGCATTAGACGCAACGCGGACAATTGTAACTTGTGTCAGCCATCAGCGGTCGATTGTGGACGACGTGCTTACATTGAGCAAACTCGACTCAAACTTACTTTCATTGTCGCCTACTATTGTCGATCCAGTGAAGGTGATTACCGAAGCCTTGAAACTTTTCCAAGGTGAAATGCGCAACGCAGGCATCAAATGGACCATCTATCAGGCTGCTTCTCTCAAAGATCTCAATGCCGAATGGGTGCTGCTGGACTCCGGCAGAATACACCAGATTATCATGTAATAGTGAGAAACCGGTCCAATCATACTGCAGCACTAATCAAGCACAGAAACCTTATCACCAACGCAATAAAATTTACCCGGAATTGCGAGCAACGGGAGATCAACGTACGGATCTCTGCGGTAAAATCCAGACCTACGATGGCGAATCTTGGTGTGGATTATTTTCCTACCTCCGAATATCGACGCAGAAATAGCAGGACTCGGGTCGATGATAACCACGGATCAGAGATCTACTTAATCATTGCAGTCACGGATACAGGCAAAGGCTTGAGTACCCAAGAGAAATCGAATTTGTTTGAACGCTTCGCTCAGGGAAATCCCAAAACGCACACCCAGTACGGAGGCAGCGGACTTGGCCTCTGGATATCACGCGAGATCACAGAAATGATGAACGGCGAGATTGGCGTAGCTTCTGAAGAGGGGATCGGTAGTACATTCACGTTCTTCGTTAAGACTCAGACAGCGGTTCCGTCACCCGAACAAGACAGCAACAAGCAGAAATTGGGAGTCACAAGTCCTTTGAGCCGCTCGCCATCGCCTGCTGGAGACCCAATTCCATCTAACGTTCTTGTCGTTGAAGGTGAATCGCCTTCGTTCGTTATTCTTTCAACAAAGCTGATGTTCTTTAGACAACCTTCTCAACCAAAAAGTCCTCTGCACAGCCCTTAAGAAACGAGGATACAATGTTTTAGCTGCGAATAATGGGGTTGAAGCTCTCGAGACCATTTACAGGACAAGCGCGTATTCCGGATCCCAAGATACCCTGATGAAGTGGCCTCCGTTCGACGTGATACTCATGGATATTGAGATGCCGTAAGTCTTCGCACAGCTTTCCCCCGAAGATGGTTCTTTGCTAAAGTAGTCCAAAGTCACATGGACGGTGTGACCTGCATACGTAAGATTCGAGCCTTGGAAGCAGAAGGAAAACTAGAGGGACGCCAAGCCACAATCGCTGTTACTGCCAATGCTCGACCAGACCATGTTAACGCTGCCATTGAGGCTGGGATGGATGGAGTCACTACAAAGCCTTACCGCATGGATGATCTGGTCGCACAAATGAGCCAGACTTTCTTGAGAACACATAGGACACGAAGGGTCAATGTTGAGGATGGCAGTGACGAGTCGACGAATGCCAGTGCTTCGGGAGAGGTTAGAACAAAATCCTAGACAAGAAATTCCATCTCCTGTGTTCCCTCTATCTTTTCTCTCAGCCAGCCTTAATGTTCTTGATCATACCTATGATTATCTTTTCTAGTTGGCAATTTCACGCCTTCGATAATCAGCCTTAATATCACGTGGTGGACTTGAATGACATCTCCACTTTTGTCATTGGCCGGACCGCTCTTGCCATCAACAATTCATCACCAATGCTAACATTTCGAAATCTCTTCTGACTAGGTATTATCATTTCTGCTCATGAGCTTCCTTGTACCGAGCGTTCTTCGAAGTTCCCGCACTCTATCAACGAAGCCGAATCTCCGAGTACGATTTATCCTTTGGACTCCGGGTAACGTTGACTGACTTTGTTCTAGCCTCTTGCGACGACTATTCGATCCATGCACATCCAATCAATTCCTATGTGTACAGCATGAATTCTTCATTATGTATGCCAGCGAGTCTGGACTGATTTTGATTAGGGGAGGGGACGGGCAACAATTATGCATACCTTGTTACCGATGAGAAGACCAAGGAGAGTGTGATTATTGACCCAGCGAATCCTCCTGAGTACGGCCAATCGATATTGTGGATTGGGATTGGAGTTACTAACGTTCGGACGCAGGGTTCTTCCAGTCCTCAAGCAACAAACCGATTCGGGGAATATCAAGCTTACGAATATTGTGAATACGCACCAGTATGACTGCCAATAGAAGCTCTGCTTTTGAATAGCTCTAACACTCTATCAGCCACCATGACCACGCAGGAGGAAATGTCGAATTGGTGAGAACATGCTCTAGAAAATTTGAATCGAGAAGGGCCACCATTACTAAACTACACATCTTAGCTCAAGAAATATCCACTTCCCATCATCGGCGGTAAAGACTGCGACAAAGTGTCCAAGACCCCGTCCCACAACTCTACATTCAAGATCGGTGAAGGTATTAAAGTCACTGCTCTCCACACACCATGCCACACCCAGGATTCCATCTGCTACTACATGGAAGATGGCAATGACCGAGCTGTTTTCACTGGTGACACTCTTTTCATTGGCGGGTGTGGACGATTCTTCGAGGGAAACGCAAAGGAAATGCATAAAGCTTTGAACGAAGTTTTAGCTGCGTTGCCTGATGATACGAAAGTCTACGTGAGTTTCACCCTACGTCTTCCACCTCTCCAAACAAGCTTTGTTTCCCTTTGCTGATATCCGTTAGCCTGGTCACGAATACACCAAAAGCAACGTCAAGTTCGGCGTGACGATTTCTCAGGATGCGGCCATGAAGAATCTGGAGAGTTTTGCGAATAGCAATAAGGAGACGCAGGGGAAATTCACGATTGGGGATGAGAAGAAACACAACGTCTTCATGCGCGTGGATGATCCGGAGATTCAGAAGAAAGTTGGGGAGACGGATCCGATTGGTGTCATGACTAAGTTGAGGGAGCTGAAGAACTCCATGTAGAAGATGGCAGATTCTGTCTATACACAATCAACTTGATGTCGAAGATATAACGTGCTATGCGAAACCACGAAGTCTTTCTCGGGGTCTATATAATCCATCTGCTCGTAATTACCGCGATCCAGGAAACCAAATACCGAGAGTGTGGTCTTACGGAATGATTAGTCCCCGCGGCGTCTAAGAACCTTACCTTAAGAAGTGGAGTTTCGGGCTAGAATGGTGTTAAGGCCGAATCCCCGAAATGCCATTTGGATCCATCATCCATGTTGGAGCAAAATCTCCGTCTCGACATCAACATTCCGCTTTCCTTTGTCATTTTCACACCACCACTCCCCTTCATGCCCAACATCATGCCCGATTATTCTTAAGATACACATAAAATAACCCACAGAGCTGGGTTTGACCTGTAAGCCCAGGTGAAAGAGCACCTGATGATCGTCTTAGACATGCACGCTTCTTCTCGAACCTGCATTCTCTAGGCTTCTGTGTGGAAGACAGCAAATAATGGGCATTGAAGTCAGCCAGCAGGACCAGACCATCGTGCAGCTACCCGGATAACACGGGCGGATATCTCCACCTGCGGCATGGATCTACTACGCCACAGCCCATTTGCTCGGACGCCAACATAACAACACGCGCGAGAGCGGCACGCAATCACACGTAGGTAACTGAGATGCCGCAGCCCGTAGGCGTAGGTAATAGTAGTGCGTGCGCCATATGAGGAAGGGGCATTCTATCAATGTGTTGTTGTGAAGTCTTTTCTTGCCATTGTCTTTTAGTTCTTCTCCTTTCTTATATCCTTTAATACCTATTTCTGCGTCTAATTCTACTTACTGCTTGCTAACCCTGCGTCTACGCACTGCTGTCTATCTCCAGCTGGAGGCCGCACACGCTCGCACGACCGAGTCATGAATGACCAGAACACTAAAAACATCATCGAGCTTGCGGCAGCTGAAGGCCATGATGCAGATATCCCTTCCAACGCTGGAACGTTAAACGAAAAGACGTCGAAACAATGGGCGACTTCTCCTTCACCTACGGAAATAGGCAGCACACACTTGGAAAAGGATATTGAGAAAGAAGGCGCATCAAGAGGGGTATCCACACGCACAACACCAACACCAAGTCTTCACGGCGATTCCAAACTCGAAATCGAGACCGAAGAACAAGATGATCCGAATATCGTTGGATGGGATGGAGTTGATGATCCCGAAAATCCATTGAATTGGCCGAATAAGAGGAAGTGGGCTGCGATTGGGATGATTTCCGTCGTCACATTTCTCACGCCTTTGGGTTCGTCGATATTTGCGCCTGGTGTGCCGTTGGTCATGGAGGAGTTTCACTCGGAGAGTCAGATACTGGAGGGCTTTGTGGTCTCGGTGTATGTGCTTGGGTTTGCCTTTGGTCCTTTGAGTAAGTCCGCTTTCGTTACTGTTTGTGACACTGATGGACTCTGGTGCTGGATATTATGAGCTTTGATATCATAGTGTCACGGTCGCTTCAGTCATTTAATGGCCTATGGCGGAATTTCAGCCTTGGGTAGAAGATGCCCCATTCACGATCGAGTCTGCTAGATTTCGAGCATCTGGAGGAGACGAAAACGCTACCAGTTTATCGGCATCGATCTCAAGCTATTGAAATTTGGTACAAAATATGCTGCTGTAACACCTCATCGAAAATGGGGCACTGAGCTGATGAAGCGGCTGTGGCATTAAAAATTGACATCTGCTAATGCTCAACAGTCATTGCGCCTCTATCAGAAATGTTTGGGCGGTTACCATTATACCACGCTTCAGCGTTCTTCTTCGTCATATTCAACATCGCTTGTGCTGTCAGCAGTAGCTTGACCCAACTGATAATATTTCGATTCTTCGCTGGCTCGTTTGGCGCGGCTGTAAGCATCCTTCCCTTTTGTCACTCCGTGACTTGCATTCACTAACATCACCTCACAGCCATTAGCACTAGGCGGAGGTACAATTGCAGATGTAGCATCAAAAGAACAACGAGCAACAGCAATGGCGATTTGGGTTCTCGGACCCACAGTTGGGTATGTGAAAACCGCCTCGCCTGGTATCAAATCTTGATGCTAACTCTCTCCAGCCCAGTCATCGGTCCCATTGTCGGTGGATTCATAAGTCACTATTTAGGCTGGCGATGGAATTTTTACATCCTCAGTATCGCTGCAGGATGTGCCCTCATCGGCGGCCTCTTCCTCATGAAAGAAACGTACGCACCCACGATCCTGAAGCAAAAAACAGCACGTCTACAAAAAGAAACTGGAAACATGGCTTTACGATCGATGCTAGACACGGGATTAACCCCCGGTCAACTTTTCCGTTACTCCATTGTTCGACCAACAAAGATGCTCGCATTCTCACCAATCGTCCTCTCCCTCTCCCTCTACGTCGCAATAGTATACAGCTACCTCTACCTCATGTTCACAACCGTAACCGTCATCTTCGAAACCCAATACAACTTCGCCAGTGACCTAGTCGGCCTCGCCTTCCTCGGCATCGGCATCGGCAGTTTCGGCGGCCAATTCATATACACCTACGTCGCCAACCGCAGCTACGCAACCCACACATCCAAAGGCGATTTCAAACCAGAACACAGATTAGAAACAATGGTACCCGGCGCCTTCATGGTGCCCATCTCTTTATTCTGGTACGGATGGAGCGTACAAGCAAATATCCACTGGATATGTCCGATAATAGGAATGTCCCTTTTCGGCTTCGGACTCCTCCTCATCTTCGTATGTCTTCTCCCCCTTTCGCTTATTCACCGTTATCGCGATTGACAGTTGTTGTGCGTATGTAGATGCCGGCAAACACTTACCTCATCGATGTCTTTACCAGCCACGCCGCTTCAGCTATGGCGGCTAATACCGTCCTTCGCTCTGTCGTCGCAGCTATTTTACCAATGGCCGGTCCCAAGTTGTATAAAGCGTTGGGATATGGATGGGGAAATTCTCTACTTGGATTCATCGCTGCCGCGATGATTCCAGTTCCGTTTGTGTTTTTGAGGTATGGAGAGCGGATTCGGACGAGTGAGAGATTCCGGGTTGTGTTGTGAGGTGAGGTGGGGAGGAGGTATGAGAGGGGTGTTACAGTTTGTAGTAATACTAGTAATACTAGTTGATGCTTGTGTGGATTTGGTACTAGGTAAGTGGTATCACACTGGTAGAACTTAGATGGTTTCCCTAGGTTAGAGTATCCTAGTCAATAGTATAAACCGGGTAAACCCCTCGTACGCCTCTCTAATCGAAGATCTATACTCTATTCCTTCTGTTAACGTACCCTCCTTCTATCTAAGTATAACCTTACTAACTTAAGTCGTGAATATCCTAGTATAGAGACGAACCCTATGTCTCTCCGCTTCAAAAAGCTACTTAAATCTAACCCCTAGATTCTACTCTATACCATTACTAGTACCTTTAAACCCTGAAAACCTATTCTAGGAGGCTCGAGGGGAGGGGGAGGTAATTCTACTAAGTAGTATCTTTTCTCCTTCTAAATTTAAATCGCTATTCCTAGGTAGTAATACAGTATCATTTTTCAAGCATATAAAATGATACTATCAAACTTTACTTTTATACAAAATATACGATATTAATCTTCTCCGTCATAGTATATAGAGATACGATTTGGGATAAAGAGGGGCTGGTTGAGAAGAGGGTGGGGTTAAGGTATTTTAACTTTGTAGGGAGGTTTTGAAGGGGTTATTTTTGGAGGGGTAAAATTGTGTTTCTTAGAGGAGGGAGGGGCGGGGGTTGTTAGATAGGAGGCTCTTAGTAAAGATACTCAAGAGTAGGTTGAGTTGAGGAGTGGGTTGAGTTGAGGAGTGGGTTGAGTTGAGGAGTGGGTTGAGTTGGAGGGGTTCCGAAGGTAAGGAGGTAGTAGAATACATATTTTATTGCCGTAGGAAAAACTCGAGAAAAGTATATATATATTCTAAGCGGCTATGAACGTGAAGGGTATTACCTCGTTAAAAAAACTTTCCCGATTGAGCGTCCCGCTATGGTACCAGCCCTCATAACTGAACTGTATCAGAATCTTTGGCTCTAATGAATAATCGACTTCCGCTACTGTTCCCGTTATCTGACCGGCAATTCAAGTTTCGGTGTGACGTTCCCACTCGTAATGCCTCCAACAACAACCTCCTTTTTCGAATTCGCCACGCTCTGACCTTTCGTTTGCGCGAATTTGGAGGAGCGCGAGTGTGCCGGGTTTTCGGAATAGAACTCATCGATGATTGGATGAATCATCACTGTTTGATTGTGGATTGTCAAGGTTGAGTTTGTGGGAACTGTTACCCAGTTGTCTAGTTTTCGGTTAGCTTTGGTGACATGTTTACGAGGTACAGTTGAATGTACCTCTTTCGAAGGTCAAAGGCTCGCTAGCGACGAGAACAATGTCTGCACCTTTGTCTCTGCGCTCCATCTTGTAGTCGTCCTTTTCTGAGTTGGGTGAACAAGTCTTGGTCCAATTTGTTCCGCTTGAGAAAAAGAGGGATGCAGCTTCATCTGTCTTGGACGAGACATATCTTGTGCAAATCACACTGTGGCCATCTGTGACAGCGAAGTTCAACAAACTTCTTTTATCCTCTTCTGCGCACGTGTCGGCTGGTATGTCAGCAATCAACTGGTTGATTCTGCGGATTGTTTCCAGCATTGCTTTTCGAAGCAGTGTATGTCCGAAGCCATTCTTGGTAGGCATCTTAGAAGGGTGATATCCCATTCTCTCCAGAGTGTCTAGAAATAGAGCAAATGCCCATTCGCTGTCTGTCCCTCCCTTGACAAATATGAACCACTCATCGGTGAGGGACGCTGCCAGTCTCCGTTTGACGTGTTTCCATCCTCCAATACCTCCATTGTGCATGAACATCAGGGCACCAAAGCTGAAGGGGTGGCAGTTCTGGTCGCTGAGGTTCCCTTCGGTTGTTGCCCGAACGTGGGCGAAGATGAGGTTACTGGCTGTTTTGCTGGCGAGGCGTTCGAGGTTTATGCAGTTCCATGCTGGAATCGTGGATGTGAAGATGCATGGATCGGGGCCTAGAAGAGGCGAGGTGTAGTAGCCTACTCCAAAGCCGTCGCCATTGTGTGGTCTCCGGCGATCCAGGCGAAGCCGTGAGTCGAAAGATTGGGTGAGGATACTGTGGGCAGGGGAGAGGATGAGGTTCGAGAGAAGGATCTCGGAGTTGCCTTTATACACCTATAGAGTATTAGCCATGCGGAAATGGCAATGCAAGACATGGCCTACCAAGAATCTACACATGGTGGAGATAAGAATGGTGCATGTAGAACTGCGAGTTCGAGGTGAGTTACTCGTATGCTATTCAAACAGTGATTGCGTGCTTTTGGCGGTGAGAAAGGAATCACAGTCACACAAGATTATACAGACAGCCGGATTTCAGTACTGAAGACACCAACAGCACACTCGTGCCAGGAGTAGGGGGCGTTATCTTTTGTTGCTAAACATTGTGGCCGACTGGGAGACCCAAGGTGAAGACCCAGAAGCTGATACACGTTATGGGAGATGCCAAGTGCTGAACAAGGCTGTCGTACCAATTCAAGACTATCTGCCAGCGATTCCAGTGCTAACGAAGAGTAATTGAAGTCATTGTGTTTACTATGGTATATGTTAGAATATTCATATTCGCTGTGGTCGAAAACGATCAGCTAGAAAGGCCTCGCCGGACAGGGGCCTCGCCGCCACTTCGACTTGAGGTTCCACTGAGGTCACAGTTCGGTGATGATATCGCAAGCCCTCCATTCTCTACGCACACACAACAATCTCCTCAACCCTAGACTCCAATATCCAGATGCTGCCATGAGCGGACGTGTGCTCTTCGCACGCATAGCTCCCCTCGCAAGAAGGCGACTCTACAATGTGCGCCCCATCGCACGCCAACCCTGGCCCGCAGGCATAAACGCCCTCCACAATGTCCCCGCCGTTCGTCCTGTCTCCTTTGCGCGCGCCCTGCCGAAGCTGTTTTCGAAGTTTGCCACTCTAGGAGCTGTTGGGGGTGGTGCAACTATTGCTGGATTGGTCTACGTTCAGAATCAGGCAACCGCTGCAGGAAACTATGTGGTAGACCTGTTTGGAAGAACTGCAGACACCGCTACAGGTGTGGCAGGAGGCGTATACGATGGAGCTACCGACACATTTGCAAGGTTCAAGAGAGGGTGGATGAACACAAAAGAGAAGATCGAAGTGCCGCCATGGTTAAAAGACATCATGGATGGCAAGGGGGACGGATCTGATGGAGGCGAAAATTATGGTTCAGAGCCCCCGAAAGAACCTCAACAAAGTCGTGCTGGACCAGTCGCCGCTGCTGGTGCCACTGCTGCAGCGTTCGGATACGATTCAAGATCAGAGGATGACCCACGGGAAGGAGAGAAGATTGCCAGGGACGACCAGATGATGATGTTAACGAAGAAGATGATTCAAATACGGACTCTGTTGCAAACCGTTGGACAATCGGACAAATTAACGCTTCCATCCATCGTCGTCATTGGGTCGCAATCTTCGGGAAAGAGTTCTGTACTGGAAGCCATTGTAGGCCATGAGTTTCTGCCAAAGGGGAATAACATGGTCACTAGGAGACCGATTGAGTTGACGCTCGTCAATACTCCAGACGCGCAGGCAGAATACGCCGAATTTCCTGCTCTTGGACTGGGCAAGATCACAGACTTTTCGCACGTACAGAAGAATTTGACGGATCTCAACATGGCTGTGCCGGCATCTCAATGCGTCTCAGATGATCCTATTCAGTTGCGAATCTACTCTCCCAATGTTCCGGATCTATCTCTTATTGACCTTCCTGGATACATCCAAGTTGTAGGACGTGATCAACCCCCAGAGTTGAAGGAGAAAATCGCAGAGCTGTGTGAGAAATACATCCAGCAACCCAACATCATTCTTGCCATCTCTGCCGCTGATGTTGATCTGGCCAATTCCACTGCGCTACGAGCAAGCCGAAAGGTTGATCCACGAGGAGAGCGAACAATAGGAGTCATTACGAAGATGGACCTTGTCGACGCTGAGAGAGGCCAGATGATGCTCAGCGATCGCAAGTACGCCTTGCGGCTCGGCTATGTTGGTGTAGTGTGCCGTGTTCCTCAGCAGCCACAAGGACTTTTCCATCGCGGAAGTGGCAACATTACCAGTGCTATTGTGAAGAATGAAAATGCCTTTTTCTCTACCCACCCACTTGCTTACGGAGAAGGCTCTCGAGTTTTGGTTGGTACACCGAATCTGCGAAAAAAGTTGATGCATGTCCTCGAGTCGACGATGGCAGCGAGTCTCAAGTCCACAAGCGAGGCCATTCAACACGAACTTCAAGCGGCGACCTATGAATTCAAACTCCAATACAACTCCCGGCCTCTGAGTGCCGAAACATACTTGGCCCAAAGCCGGGACAAGTTCAAACATTCATTCCACCAGTTGGCCGACCGTTTTGGAGGCGAAGAGCTCCGAGAATTGCTCAAACATGAACTTGACCAACAAGTGCTTAATATTCTTGCGTTGAGATACTGGAACAAACCCGTTGAGGATCTTTCCGTCCCACATCTGGTAGAGTACCCGGTTTCCGACCTACCAAAAGCGGATCCAGAAGACACTGTGTGGCAACTCAAACTCAACACTTCCGCCTCAGATCTAACGAGACTGGGTATCGGCCGCTTAGCTACCAGCGTCGTCGCGAAAGCATTGCAAGTCCATGTAGATCGCCTTGCTGCAGAATCGCCATTCGCAGATCACCCACTTACGAGGCAAGCAATTTCCCAAGCCTCCACAAACATCCTCAAAGATTTGTCATACGATGTCAGCGACGAGCTTGAAATATGCATCAAGCCTTACAAGTGGCGCATCGAACTTGACGATAATGAATGGAAACGAGGTCGGAAGAATATTGCCGAGGTTTTGAAAGAAGAGCTTCGTGTATGCGAAGGCGCTATGAAGGATGTCGAAACCGAAGCTGGTGGAAAGCGAAAGCTACGAGATGTGATGGACTTCATCGATCGTGTCAGAGGCGGCCAGATTGCGGCTGAGGGCGTGAGGGATAGCGTTGGTGACGCTTTCGGATTCAGTTCGGCCCTTATACGCAAAGGTAATACTCTGCGTTCATTAAATCGCTACATGTACTAACTCGACAATCCAGGGCGTGAAGCAGTCTTCCTCCGAGACAGGGCCAACATCATCAAGATGCGCATTCTAGCCGTGAACTCACGACAATGTGCTTCGAAAGCGAATAAGTCTTACTGTCCGGAGGTCTTCCTCGACGCAGCCGCCGACAAGCTCACCACCACTGCGGATTTATTCTTGGACTCCGAACTGCTTTCAAAATTTTATAGCTCATTCCCAGGCGAGCTGGATTCGAAATTAGGTCACAGTCTCTCCCAATCAGACGTTGAAAGATTCGCACGCGAAGATCCAAAGATTCGAAGACATCTTGATCTCGTGAAGCGCAAAGAGCTTCTCGAACATGTCTCCAAGGAAATAAGCGCTCTTCAAGCTCTCGAAAAATATTCGACTAGAGGCACACAAACTGCTACTAATGAGGGTGGGGACAGGAGAGGTGGAAAATGGAGTCTGTTTTAGATGACACTGCATAGAGGGTGCACTACTGGCGTTATATGGCTTGTATGAAAATACATATGGATATGAATGATACCTGAGACTGCATCTTTTGGTTTCCTTGTTGGCGTAACCTGTGTTGGCTCGCTTGTGGTTACTTACTCCTCTTACACTGTTGTCACAACCATTTAATGACATGCTTATTATGACCTTGGTACTCTTGTTACGTGTTATGCAGATTTGAAAAGCGTTTGGAGTGTTGAGATTGCAGAGTGTGGTTGGTGCATTTTGCTGGTTGCTTTTTTAATTATTTTTTATTGAGGGGATTTGGGATATTGTTGGATTTTGTTAGCTTGTAATTGCTTTGTAGCGATCTCTTGTTATACCTGGCGCGTTCTGATGGCGAGATGGTTATCTCGATGGCGCCAGGGGCCCTGGGCGTAGATGGGGTTACCCCCTTTCTTTTTATCTTTTTTTTGAGTAAGTATTTTACGCTTTAGAGGCGTTTTTCTGGATTTATCTTTTTTGTGGAATCGGGGAGTTGGGGAGAAAAGATAGGAAAATTATAGAATAAGAAATAGAGAAATGTAACCGTTTCGACGGATACTAAGTATCTACAGTAGTGGTATTTATAGTGTCACGTATGCGAGTCAATATATTAGTGTTCGTTTCTATATTAAAACTAAATACTAAATAGCCTTAAATAGTAGTAAATATGNTGGGGACCCTAGTCCTCGTATATATATAGTTCCTTCTCTTTCCTTATATACGTATGTATGTAAAGGGTTTGAGGTCAAGGAGTTACGTATATATATCAAGGTTTAAGGTAAAGGAGTTATATATATATTAAAGGTTTAAGGTAAAGGAGTTATATATATATAAGCATGGTCTTAGCGTACGTAATATCAGGATTATAGGCTTATAACTAGATAGAAATGGAGATCTCAAAGAATATGAGGAATTAAATATATAAAGAGTAAGTATAATAGCCTAATCCACCTCAGTATATATAGAAAGCCCAAGATAGTAAAATGAGTTGTAATCTCCCTTATCTCGGCCGTGTTATCCTTATCTCCGTATATACACGTAGATCCATGCAGCCAAGACGGACTTCATACAAATTTCTACTTGAAGCTTCATATCTAGGTACATCAATCATGCCACGCCTACACAGTCTCCAGAGTCCTATTTCTTAGTCAAATGGATGAGAATACCTCCCGTGGCCATACTATCTGCGTCTGTGCTTGTGGTCATCCCCGTTTTGTGAGAGCATACATTTTGTACTCCCCCAAGTCCCACTCAGGATAAGTATAGACTAATTACCTAGTTCAGCTAACATGGTTTGAGATTCCGGATAGCATGGACTACAAATATTTCGGCTGGGAATCCTAACGAAGCCATGACAGGACTCGAGGCTCCAAGAGAACAGGTTGTTTCCGCGTCTTGTACGCTTGGGATTCTCGAGCCAGATGATGAATACTAGGCTTCCAAACTTATGCCCGACGGATGACTGGCAATGAGCTTGGGATAAAGGGTTTCTATATCAGAGAGGCGGTAGTGATGATCATTAGCACTCTTGCCGAATTCATCAATCTTAATCTTAAAAATGCGAGTGGAGACCTCTAGGTAACTTACGCAGCTCAACTCATAACAAAGGACTCACGATTCTATTCTTATACTATAGTTGGCTAGAGGCAGAGGAGCAGGTATCCATGCCTCTATACTTACTCTGTTGTATAGTCTTATGCGTGCTCTCTCTTCTCTTCCACAAAGGATGATATTTTATAGTGCCCTTCTTAATATAGGAATAGTAAGGCCTCTCCTAATATCTTGGTTACCCAAGGATTACGCGTTGATAGACTCGGGTCCATTGGCCCATAACTTGATCAGAATCAGTGAATTTGCTTGTAGAGTGAGGTATCAAAGAATGTTAATAGAAGAGCTGGACATAACCATGAACGAGCAACAAAGATGTAAAAATGGACGAGCATGGTCTGTTCAAGATTCCCTCCCAACCATACGATTGCCATGACCTCATTATCTCAGCTAGTCGTCGAGACTTAAAAACCGCCGTAGACGTAGCGGTGATGGGTATTATCAGACCTCATGTGTCTCATAAACAATCTAAGGAGGATCTCCATCTTGCATTTACTGTACTGTCAGAATATTTCAGGTTAAAATATCGTGTACCCCCTTCGAGTTGACTGAGTTGTATATTTGATATTCCAGCCGGGACGAAGTGCACATACACAATATTCTTTTACCATTTTGCTGGTGCTCTTCTTTCTTCCCCTCGAGCATAGCTTTCATACTTTCCCTCCCAGAATCAAAGAATAGATATAGAAGCATGACTGTCTTGACAGAAGGTTATCAACGGATACCACTGGACCAACAAAGCCACATGTCTCCACTTACTACTTCAGCTCCCTTCTTTATATGTGAGAATCTTCAGCTTCGGCTTTGAGAAGCAGGTATAAGTAAGAATAATTTTGGGCCCAAAGAATATCATAGATTACAAGGAATGGGGAGGGGATTAAAGGAAGTGGAACGATGTTAAAAGGAAGTGGAACGATGTTAGGATACTTAAACCCTATTTGTAAAGTCCTCTAAGAAGACTAACCTGCAATCAAGCCGAAAATAAGAAAGTCACTATGATATGAAGCATAGTTATCGATGATGATGAACTCTATTACACAATTCCGAAGCCAGATGACCAAAGTACGATCAATCCCATCAACAAAACCTAATCCCAGAGAAAACCAGTGATATCCCAAGCAGAAAATCCAGAAATACCCTTCCACCTCCCTCCCCAAAGAAAAGCGAGCACGAAACCATGAAGTCGCGCTTGTTCTGAAAGTACTTCTTGCTTTGATCATACCTTGCTCGGCTTGATACTTATACCTTCCTCTCTCCCTACAACATACCCGCCGAAACAAAACACCCATCTGATCACCAAATCGTTTACCAACGGCAGTCCCAAATCCCAACCAGACCCGTCTCTTACGGCTTTACTGAATTCCGAAGACTATATATACCACGTCCTTCAGACCTTTTAAAAGGCATCAATAAGTATGATGGAATGACCAACATGGTTCACACCAGTATCAGCGAAAGCCGAGATTAAAAGAAGGAGATACAAGAAATACTTCTTCATTAACCCGTTCACCCAAGAATAAAAACGAGGAAATCATTAAGACAACTGATAATAATAACAATCACCATCCACACCCTCATCTCCACACAACAAAGAACACCTCAAAAAAAAAAACCACAAACCGAAGGACAGAATCCCAATCATGCCCCCTCATAAATCCAACCTCGATCCAACAAACCTTTAAACAGGACGTCCTATCGATATATAAGCCCAAGCTCTAACCCATCCATCCTTCCATTCCGCTTTCCGTGCTACTTACACATCTCCCCCACAAGAGCTCAATACACAGCTCCCTCCAAAAAAATCCACATACATCAACGGGACCCCCACAAGCCCCACCCCAATTCTCAGTCATACTCCGTCAAAACTCTATATCCCCCTCCTTCTCTTTCGCAAGACATCCCGACGAGGAACCACATTGCGTATTCGTGCACATGGTGCTTTTAATAGAAACGTCGAAGTCGAGATTTGAAAAGCCAGGAGACCCCGTGAGATAGCAGAGCCTGATTTCGACTTCTGAATCCATCCCAAGAACAAGTACCTATGGAAATATAGCTTGGAAAAAGATGGTGACAATCATTACGTTATAGAGAAAACCATCATAATGACAGGAGTTTTACGAACAAAGCTTCGATATTGTGCAGACCCGCGGCTCCCGATTCCAGGGGGACAAACGGTCTTCCATTTGATATATTTTCACAGGCGACCGACCGAGATCCAAGAATTTGATACCATCGAGAGCATGTCCCTGGATTCGCAAACTACAATTAGAAACATCAGTTCCATTCATAAAACATACATACACAGGATATCAGTGCCGGACTCTCGTCAATCGACCGTGCCGTTTGAGAGCCAGCTTCCCCCACATGTTGAAAACCACACAACGCCAATCCGTATCCATGTATGCCATGGCAGTCTCCAATGATCCACTCGTAGAACAAAACATGGAGGGAGTCTATTAGTTCTCTTCATCACGACCACGAACCATTCGCTCGCGCATGATGCGCTCTGTCGTCTCTTGACCTCGCTCCTCATTCGGATCGGCTCGAGGTGGTGTTCCTCCAGTCGTATCAAGGACCTCGGGGTCGTAGGTAACACCATCCAGCATTCTCGCGTCTTGCTTCTGTGCATCTATACTCTGGTTGCTGATTGTGCTAACGCCAGACATGGGGCTGGGTGCAGGCTGTTCGCGCAAATGCGGAGGAACCGCACTGACTTTGCTTGCGACAGGACTGCCGATTATGCTTTGTTGCCTTGCTGGTGTGCGTGCTCCTTCACCGAAGCCTACTAGGCTCTGCTCGTCACTGAAGCCGCCCATGGAAGAGTTGTCCACGTCTTGGTCCTCGCTCATCTTGTCGGCGTCGTACATTTCGCTTCCACTCGCCCATGTGGTACGTCCACCGACACTTCCTGTTGCTGAAGCACTGCCGACAGTGCTGCGTTCGCGCATGATCTGAGGCTGTCCACTGCCATCGAAATAGCCTTGCGTTGGGTGGGACGGTTGGCCCATTGAGCCTGGTGTGAGGTTGCGCGGGGAGTTGGCCATACGGTCGAGGCCGGCAAGACGAGAGATGCGATCTGCACGCTCAGCGTCCATGGGCGGATGGTGGTGTTGTACATGTCCGCGGTGGCCATCTTTGATAGCGACTGTGGACAGCTCGCTCATGGTCGTTGTTCCCGAGTTTGGGGTTCCTCTGTGGTGAATTAGAGGCGTCTTTACTGCTACAGTTTGTCGGTACATACGGGATATCACTGGGAGTTGCGACATCATCACCATCCTGTGGAGGTGGGAGGTTAATGATCATAGGCGTGTCTTTTCCGCCGCCAGAGGACATGCTGAAAGCGTAAGGGTGAGTAGATAGGTGGGTAAGTGTGTGTATGGAGGTTCTTGGGGTGAAGTTTGCTTGCTCTTAAGGAGTTTGTGGTGAAGTCTTATTGAAATTAGATATTGTCGTGGTTTGTGTCGTGTCACGGTAAACAATTGTCTCTATGTTGAGGTTACTCGCTGCTGCAGGGCTAAGGGACGGGGAACAAGGCTCCGAAGTTGGGCTGCGGCTGGGGAAGTGGGTATAGCGTCAGCGTCATAAGTACTTGTCAGGCACGTGATACCCCCTGATTTAGCTTCAACTGTTCTTTCACTCCCCCCCCCTCCCCCCCTTGTGCCCCCCAACGCTCAGTCATACCCAAACATCCACATCATCACTTCGGATGACTACCACATCCCATGAATATACACAAGGCAGACTTCCCCCCATCTCATACATCCTCTGGTTGCCTGAGGATGACTCTATCTCTACAACAAGGTTTCAAAGAAGGAAATCGATACTCGCAAATGGAGAAGTCATCTCTACCGGTACGAGATGCATTGGACTCGGGGTGATGATCTTCCATGCTTTCAATATCTGAAGCTCAAACCATCGACAGACGTTCCACTACGTGGAAATAGCAAATAGTAGCTCGAGATGCTACGCAGGCAAAAGAAAAGGTCGAGATTTCCCCTGTTCCATTCAAGTATCAAAAATAGTGAAATATGTTCTGATCATTCCACAAACAAGAGCGCACAAGGAAAATTAATCCATTATCTTTGTCCTTATCAGCTGTATCATACTCTGTCTATATCCATAACCACCCACCCATCCATCAAACATGATCAGGCTTTTCAACTGACCCGAAACCCATCGAGAAAAATCTTATTGCTCATTATCGTCAAAGCACTCATCCCAGAAACCACCGGCTCTAGCAAAACTCAAACTCTCAACAAACTTACTGAGAGTACAGAGACCTTGATGATTACCACCACACGTCTCCAATGGCACGACACGATCATTAAGGAGAACTCTGACCATCTCCTCTTTCTGCCCAGAACATTGCAACTTCTCGAAATACGCCCTTCCAGAAAACGGCACAGCCCAACTAGCTGAGAATCCATGTGTCTTCTCGGGAGGGGTAAAGGTTGTGTTTGACAGCGGCTTCGTGGCATTAAACAATCCGAAAGCAGAGAAGATATTCATCATATCGTTATCGTGACTGAAATCCGCAAAGAGGGTGTATTTTTTTCCGATTGGGAAGGTGGAGGGATCGGTATCTAAAGTGTGGTTTGTCGTTGTGTCGTCCTTGACAGGAGAATTCGTCATACGTGCAATCAGCTCGTTCACGAAGCCAACGCCTCTTGTAGGACCCAGCTTGCTTCCAGGACCGTAGCCGTAGTATTTTCCTAGCGATTGGTAGTAATCGTAGTCTCTCCATTCCGTGTCTGTGAAGAGGTAGCAGAAGTCTGAGATGTTGCCTGTGGGAGAAGCGACGGTATTAAAGGCGCAGAGATCCATGAGGTAGATTGTGGTGGTATCATTTAATTTCGCCGAGGGCAGGTCATTGTTGATTCGAGCCGTGATGTCGGGGACGAAGATGGAGATCCATTTGTTTTGAGCGGCGTCTCCAAGATCGGAGCTGAAAGCTGGACAGTTGTCGATGCTTAGGGTATTGTTGTACTCTTCTCCTTCGGGAAGGACTTCAATGGCGAGAGTGGAGACGTTCTTTCTAGATTTCTTGGCCTCTTGGACTGCCTGTCGATAGCCCAATGTCCAATTGTATGCTGAATCGACGACTCTTTGCTGGCCTGCCGAACGAACGAATGGATCCATATGCTCAGCCAATTCTTTGTAGCGCTCGTAGAACTTGATGCCCTCGTTCACCAGCTCTTGCTGGCCAAGTGTGGTCAACTGATCCGCTCCCAAGGTATATTCATAGTTGTTGAGGAACGCGTATTTGCCAGTGAAAGTCCCAACCTCGCTCTTCAAGCTCTGGATCAAATCGCTGTATGCCTTGGTTTTGGAAGCGGTGGGATCACGGGCGCCATGGCGGGACAGTGACTGAGCGAAGGTGACTGTGCATGTCTCAGGCACGCTTGCCTTTATCGCAGAAGGCACACTGTAGTAGGGCGAATACTGCCCCAGCCAGTGGGAGATTTCAGGTTTGCAGGAGAAGCCATTGAGGCCATCGCATGCCGACGAATTGGCGAAACCAAAAGCTCTGTAGCGGCGTTAGATTTTCTAAAGTTCAGCAATTGGTATAGTCACAGTCACATACCTGCTGATAGCCAAAAGAGAGAAGAATATGGCAAAGGCGAACATGATAGCGAAAGCGGTAGCGTTTTTCAGTCTGCGTCGTGCTGAAACTGGACGACGAGTCTCCTCGCCGTCCTCCTCGCTCGGTAATGTATCATAGCTGTGTTTTACTCTGCGATTCATCTCCACGGTGGGTCGGGCATCCTAATGCAATCAACGGATCTAGTCACGCTGCTGGTTCGTGTGTTGGACATAATTAGGTAGTCGACGCGTGGTAGCCGTTGAGCCGCAGTTCGAGCGATCCCGGCCGAGTGACACGTTGATCGATGAGCCTCACCATTGGTGTAAATCTTCTTTGAAAAAAAGAGAGGCTCGATAGTCTTCAAAGAAACTAAACATCTATGGAGTAGCTAAAGCTAGTGTGACAAGACAGTCATGCATATTGGAAAGGAGAGCCGCCTTTCTCGAGGTGTCGCGGTAACTCGAGCCGTGGAGTCAGAACCCATGTCTTTGCGGCTCATATATTCGGCACTGCAAGTGTTGCTATGTATAGAAGGTACTACCTTCTATCTTATTATAAATGGTATTTATAATGAGATCATTACAGATGCACTGGGTATCCTCAACATCCAGAGCGCCATCCCACGCGAGATCTTAGATACTTCTCTCCAAACACAAATGGAAAGGATCGTAAACCACTACCCCTAGCCGTCTTATCTTGCTGTTATTTCTTAAGTCGTCAAATCGAAGGATGGCTTGCTAGGTAGCAGCCACAGTGATTTATATCAAGAAATCGATCCATGATCGAATAGTAAAACATCCGGATACTTTGTTGAAAGCTGCAGTGTAGAGCTCACATACTCGTCAATCCGCGCCTACCTCCAAGGACTCAGTCCATCAAAAGCAGCACGTGTCGACCCTTCGTGATCCTACTTACTTCCAAATACTTTGGACGACGTGCCGTTAAACACCGTTTCGTCGTAGACCTTGCCAGACCAGCCTGTAATTGTTGAATAGCTTGCTAAAAGAGGACTGCCAAATGATTCTATCAGCGAACGTGTTGGGAGACCAGATAGGCCAGAAAATGATAATATTTGAACAGGTGGAAAGCTTCCACTCAACTGTTTGTTACATGTCCGTTCCGGTGAAATTTCTAGCCTACCTGAAGTGCAGTTTGAACCGCAGTGATTCAGCTTTCTGACTACCGACTGTGGGGACTTTCTTTCCGCAGGAAGCTAGGAATAGGGTAGTCGATTTCATCCGATGTGACATCCGTCGCATATCGTCTAGTATGCAATGCTGGGGTATCTCATCAAGGACCATGCGCCAAAATGCAACCTCATCATGCTTCAATCCTGAAAATGCCAGGCCAGCCTCACCTCAATACCCCGCCGCCTCTTCCTCTTCCCCGGCCGGCAGTTCCTCGAGGCAATCCGCTGCCTCTAGGTATGCCTCGTGCTCTTCCAGCTCCTGCCGTCCCTCGCGTTCGTGAAGGTGCTGGAGTAGAGTATTTTGAAGACACCTTTGACGATTGGGGAGGGTGTTCCACAAAAGATGTGTCGTTCGTCCTTCAAACATATTAGTATACACGTACAGCCTCTTCCCACAGACGATACCTACATGAATGTCGCATCCCCATCACCATCTGACTTCACACCACCACCCATCATGCCATCGCGTGCGTCCAATTGCGGTGGCAACATGTAAGACCGCTTGAAACTCTCTTGCACCGGCGCTTCCAAGAAATCCACACAAAACGCGTTCATGTTCATGCCATACAAGAATCCGGCGAAGCTTTCTGAGAACCGACTAAGAGACTCGTGCATGAGTTGGAGATGCATAAAGTTTGCCTCCAAATCTGCCATCCCATCGCTGAACTCCGCGAATTGAGCTTCTAGAGCATCCAAAGGATTGTATGCTGCCGCTGTGGAGGCTTGTTGTGAATTGCGAAGTGAATTTCGAGATGAGGGGCGCAAAGGCGTCGTTGGCCTGGAGGGTATTCGAGTGCGTGAAGCTGATCGAGAGCGCTGGCGGGTAGGATTGGTAGCATCTGGTGTATTGGAGGCCATGGTTGTAGATTTGGCTGCCGTTTGTTGACTTGATTGTTTACTGCGCCATGAGGTTTCGCGCCCGAGTTGCGACGCCTCGTGACGCCTCGCTACCGATAGAATACCGATTTCTCCATCCTCCCCTCAGCTCTCACCCGACGGGTCCTCCCTCTCAAAGCACTTTTGTCACCATGGATGTTTAGGCGTGCACATATCGCTCTTCTCCAATTTATTAATCATCTGTGAAACCATAAGTTAGGCCGCTAGTCTCCAAGGAGACACGCTCTCCAGGGCTTGCTTCATTAACATTAATTTCGACGACGCAATGGACGAATCTCTCACCGAGGACGGGTCACAGTCCTTCATTGCGAATTTATGGCAGAATGGCATTCTTTTTCGTTTTCGCATAGCGTACTTCATTCGCGCATGGTACAAGTAGACGCAATTCCTAGCTGTAAGAATGGATTATATATGGCGCGGTAAGGTCGTGATATGGAAAGCTTCCATGATTCGACCCCATCACACTCACTTTTGTGCATCTGCTATCATGGCGGTCCTCAAAGTCTTGGCTCTACTACTATCGGTGTCGCCTCTGCTTGCATCCGCCGAGTGCACAAGAGAGTCTCTCATCGCAGCTCGGGATGCCTTCTTCAAAGCAGCTCCAGCGAAACCAGGGAATCTGGCAGCCAGTGTCAAGGTGGCATTAAACAACAAGCCTACGCCGTTAGAATCGACTCCGTATTCCAAGATTCCCACGTCGACATGGACACCACTTCAAGCCCAGGCCGTGGACACAGAGATGTGCGAAATCGCAACTTTCAAAGTAGCAAGTCAACAACTTCTCAGCACACGTCTCAAGCTGGATGCCGCTGGCGCCATTTCAGAGATCGAATTCCTTCAAGCAGTGCAGGGAGACCAGTTCTTCCGCCCAACCGGATTCCCCAAAGCGACTCCTCCAATGTTCAATGAGAAGCAAAAGCCCGCGCCTCCACCAACCGTACCTGCACAGTGGACACCAGAAATGGGAATGTTCGACAAGAAGGAATCAATCAGCAGATCAACCTGTAAAGCACTCAGTGGAGCTCCCCGACTTTGGACGAGAAAAGAACTTTTGTATGCTGCCTCCTCTTACTGCGATGGCTTGAAAGGCGCACCATACGACTCCTGCGTCTTCGCTGGCAGCTCATGCCCGCGAAACGAGAACGGAGTCACTACGACACAGAACTGTGGGAAGGGAACAGGTGTGTTCGGTTTTACCACAAGAGGAAGAAGATGGACCGTCGATACCGACACTGGCGTGGTCCTGGGCGTCTTTTACTTTGACTACGGTCCAGGTTCAAATCTGTTCTTGCACGAGTATTTCAAGGTTCAGGCAGGCTCTCTGGCCTATATTCTTGCTCCTATGAAGAACATTCCGCATGCGCAGGCTTCGTTGAAGACATTTACGCAAAGCCAGGCAGTTGGCTCGTAATGAAAGTTGTTGTTTGATTTCTTCTTCTCTTCTTCAAGTTCCTACGCGGATATCAATTCACTGTCTTCGTCCGAATTGAGAACCGGTTTGGCATACTTAACTAGCTCAAGATCTGCACCGATACGATATAATTCTGGCAAACTCATCCTATTTTGTCGCCAGAAAAGATCCCTGTCGATGTCGAATTTATGGACCAGGCATTACTTTAAGATCTCGATCTTCAGAGAGGCATTGAACAACATCAGTGTGTTTTCCACATCCATTGCGAGGGGTTTGCACGTGAGCTTATCGCCTCTGCACGTTTCGGTGTTACTATTGACGCTATTTCACAGCCACCTCGTCAGACTGTTATTTTTATACCGATCATCAGTCAGATGTGGCGGTGTCAAGTCAGGAGTAACTGGAAAGATACAAACTAATACTTCAATAACAAAAGTTGGTCTGCGCGCCACGGAATTTACGATGGTACCGCCAGATCCTGTCCAGGCCTCAGTCTCCAACGCATGAGGAGAGGAACGATTTCGCAAACGAAGATCCTCGGATGTCGATGCTATAGACGCTAACGCCATGAGAAACGAAAGAGCATGGATCGAGATGAATGAGGTTGAGCAAACATCCAGTTTGCCAACAATGGAGAGCATGTCCAAAACGCCCTACGAATCCTCGGAATCCAAGTTCCTCCTCGAAGATCCAGCACAAGGTCGCAAGAACGACACCCACCAAGGCTGGAAGCGCGGTGTCCTAGTCTGCGCCTGGTCCACCCTCGCCGTTTTCCTGATCAACCTAATCCTCCTCATCATTGCTGTTGCGAAACATGGCATTGGGCCGGATGGTCAGCAGATGATCTATGATGGGAGTTGTTCGCATGCAAGACCATTAAATATTGGTATTCATCTGATCATTAACGCTTTATCCACGATATTGCTTAGTGCGAGTAATTATTGCATGCAGTGTCTGAGTGCGCCAACGAGAGAGGATGTTGATAAGGCTCATGCAAGGAAGTGGTGGGTGGATGTGGGCATACCTTCGTTCAGAAATTTGAGGCGTATTGGGAGAGGGAGGGTTTTGCTGTGGGCTTTGTTGGGGTTGAGTAGCTTGCCGTTGCATCTATTGTGAGTGACCACGCGGTGTCTGTTTATCTTTGTGGAGAGGAGATGCTCATGGAATAAGTTACAATTCGGTCGTTTTCTCGAGCATCGCCTCAAATTCGTATACCGTCCTCCCTGTTAATGAGGCCTTCGTCACAAGCACCAGCGCCAATTTTACGGATCCGTATCATCTGGGCGGCAACACTTTTAGAGGACCAACCGTATCGAAGCGCATGTGGGGACTCGCCAGGACGGGTGCTCTTCAGAGATTGGACCTGAATGCTTGCATTGACGCATATGCCGAGGATTTTGTCACTTCACGCGGAGATGTCCTTCTCATCATGGATACGAGTTCAAACCCCAAGATCAATGCCTCTGCCGCCGCAGTGCTCGGTCAAGTCCAAAGTGCAAATTCAATCGCCGACTGCAACCGTCAGGACGAGCAATTCCCGTGGATCTGCTCGCAACAGGATCAGACTTGTTCGATGGCGGATTATCAACCCTGTCAAAACAGGATCGGAGAGATTAAGGCAAACTCCACGGGTTGGCGACCCGTGCTGAATGCACAATATCCAGTCCAATATTGCTTGAGTGAGATTGTAGGCGAGCATTGCAAGGTGCAGCTCTCCTTCTACCTCTCCCTCATCGTCATTATTCTCAACGCAATCAAATTCGCCATCATGTGTTACGTCGCGCTTAGAATCAAAGACGTACCACTGATGACAATGGGAGATGCCGTGGTCTCATTCTTAGCAAAACCAGACACAACAACCGAAAATATGTGTCTCCTCACCAAAGACGATGTTCGAAAACGGAAGGATGGGTATGAATGGAGTGCGACGCGAACTTTCAACTCGAAGCCCCGTCGCTGGTTGGCAGCGACTTCTCGAAGACGATGGGCTCTTTGTATCTCAATGTGCGTTTCCTATCCCTACTCCATCCTCACCACCACTACCGTCCTAACAAACTAACATAGATATTCCATCTCGCTAATAACCTGCATCGCCCTCCTCGCCCACGGCCTCGCCTACATCTCTGATATCTCCCCTACCGCCCTGACGTATATCTGGCATCTCGGTCTCGGCGCCATAAACCCCCTCACCTTCATCCGCTGGAACATCCCCTCCACCGGCGTCACCGGTCTCATCTCCAATGTCCTCGTCGCCAACACCCCACAACTCATCCTCTCCCTCCTCTATTTCACCTACAACGGTCTCTTCACAGCTATGTATTTAGCCCTCGAATGGAGCCAATTCGCCCTCCACAGGAAAGGACTGAGGATCTCCACGACACCAAGCGGAGAACAGAGGAGTACACATTTCCTCTCCTTACCCTTACGAATCGCAATCCCTCTTATGGTTTTCTCTGGAATCCTACACTGGCTTGTGTCGCAATCTATTTTTCTAGCTGTTATTGAAAGTTATAGTCATCTTAACTCTGGGAGTGGGGACGATGGACCGTTACTTCATAGTTCGGGCTTTGATGTTATGACGTGTGGATGGAGTCCTGTGGGTATCGTTGCCACTGTACTTACGGGGACGGCGTTGGTGTTGTTTATGCTTGGGATGGGGTGGAGGAGGTTAGGGAGCGGAATACCAGTAGTAGGGAGTTGTAGTGCTGGTATCTCTGCTGCTTGTCATGGGTGTCAGGATGGGCAGGTCGCTGGTGAGAAGAGGGTGAAGTGGGGTGTTTTGAAGACTTATGAAGTCGGTGGGCTTGAGCATTGTGGGTTTTCGGCTGAGGAAGTAGAGAGTCCCGTGGATGGAATTGAGTATCGGTAGCGAACAAGTAATAGATTCGGGCACTGGATACTGTGACTTCATCTTCTCCTCAAACCCTCGCGCTGTCGAAATCCTTACCTTCTTGTTACTCGCCTGGGTTCCTCGATAGCGCAGGAAACATCGGATTCGAAAAAGGGTCGGAATTAAAGGTTTCAATTCCAAGGAGAGAGATATTCCCAAAGTACCACGCGAGAGAGTAGAAAAATTCGATCCCTCCGTTACAATTAGTAATAGAAGATACTCATACGATAAACGTATCTTCACGGCTCTAGCCGAAGTGAAGACATAAGGGTGGGCATAATCTAGGGTTTCTGGAAAATCTGTCGGGGACGGGCGGTGAGTGTGGTTTTGGGGTGGGTTGTTAGGTTGCTGGGACCTATGATTGGGAAAGGGGGGATGACGGTTGCTGGGTTTGTTGCTTGTGGGTTGTTGTGTTTCTTAAGACTCGGCAAAATGTGCGATTGGCACATACCACCAGTTGATCCTGGTGTTCCCATTCTCCTTTCGAAGTTCCGGGATTCCGAACTGGTAAGCAGTCAGCGAGCACTGATCTCTTGGGTACGCGGTACGGGACGCCGACAATTTCCGTTGCAGCTTGGGAGATGAGGATGGCCATCTCCTGTAGATTTGTGCGGACATTGGTTGCTATGAGGTTCAACAAAGGTATGTAGGTAGTCTGTGGTTTGACAGAGGCATATTGGTAGTACAAACCTTCCTACAGCCTGACCTCAATATCAGCCTTGTGTTATAGAAGTACACTGGCTCTTGTGTTACACAGTATTAACAACAGCAACTGTTGATGTCCGTCAATACTATGGATAGAACTATCAACTTATCAACCCATGCGCCATGTAAGACTCGTCCTCGTCCA
This sequence comes from Venturia pyrina ICMP 11032, assembly GCA_000738655.1. NCBI lineage: Eukaryota > Fungi > Ascomycota > Dothideomycetes > Venturiales > Venturiaceae > Venturia > Venturia pyrina. The sequence goes on along the minus strand of JEMP01000145.1, from coordinate 12,996 downwards.
TCAAGCCTCACGACGCCGCCTTCAGGGGCCGCGTGAAGAGCTTGTTGCCCACACTAGGCTGCATGAGTCGCTGGATAGAATAGTTGCATGGCATCTACCATCCTCTCCTGCTCGGACACGCGTGAACTCCGTATACACACAAATCCTCAGCGGGCATGTCGTTGCTGTCGTCTGCTGTCCTTCCTGTTCTCCATGCCATTCTCGACCCAGAATTCTGCTACCTAGCGCTTCCCCCAAGTCCTGCACTCTGACCGTGCTCTGCTCTGCTTCACGCCCGAAAGATTCTCTGCCTCTGCACAGAAACTCTCCTGAAACCCATTCTTCCATGAACATGTCCTCTCTGCCTTACCTCTCGTGACCTTGCATCGCGTTGGATGCACAAACAGCTATTCCAAATCGACCTTGCATCCATCGCCGCCCTCTACAGCTATACAGTCACTTGTCGTCGGCTGGAATCCTGTCCTCGAAAGACCCAAGATGGCGACTCTGCAAGAGAGAGCCTACGAAAGATACAACTACAGTGGCAGACCAAGTACTGAAGTGGACGAGGACTCGTCGGACGAAGATGACCCGGGGGCGCCAAAGCATCCAATCGCGTCCATGCAAGGACCTTTCACGGAATCAATAGAAGACGCCGCCCTTCCAGAAACCACAAGTCGCTTTGATAGACTGAGGAAGCTCAACGCCAAACAAAGACGGGCACGATTGCTTGATACCAGCCAGTCAATCGACTCATACAATGCGACATGGAGGAACGCTCCCGAGGCCAGGTACCATCCGCTCACGAAGATAGTGGCACAGATTGCCTTTGGTGTGCACTTGCTACACCAGCAACTGGCGAAATCGGATGAAGAGGTGGTCAAGATATTGCAGAGACATGTCGACGAGGTGGATCACTTTGTCGCTACGACTGAGGAGGACTTGGACTTGGCCCTATCAGATATTGAGGAGCGAATCAACTACTTGAAGCTTCCATTGGAACATGCCAGCATCTTCGATGCTATGTTGGACGACAAGCAGTTTCGGACATCAATCATTGAAGGAAATGATCGAATTGACCAGGTTCTCGATCGAACTGGCACGCTTATGAACGATCTGTATGTTGATATCAAAAAGGCCATGGATTCTACAGCCGAAATGGCCCGTTACCTGGACAGGATTGCCGGCGGTTGGCCAGAAGACGACGCAGGCTCAATTGAGATATACCACACAATGCAGGCCAATGCGGAAGGCTGGTTGCAGTGTCTCGGGACGCTGCAGATGAAGGGCAACAGTTTGAAAGTGGTCATCGCACAACTCGGCAAGATCCTCAACGAAATCTCGAAACGGGCTGGAGTAGCGAGCAGACGAAGCCTGGTATGTCTGAAATGTGAGCGAGTGAAGTTGAACATGCTAATAAGATCAACCAGGCACCTGGTCGTTCGAAAGAATCACAATCTAATCGGTCATCTCGCGCCCCATCTCATGCCAACTCCCCACGGGTATCCACAAGCTCGCGAAAGACGCAGCGTGATATTCGAAGCCCTCCGCCCCTCTCGCGTTACTCGAAACGTGAACTGAAAGCTCTCCCAGAAGATCCCGACATGGTCATAAGCGCTGTGAAGGCTACACTACCTCCACAGGAGAAGAAAAGGTCACGATCGCACACTCAAGAGGAGAAAAGACGCTCGCGTAGGCAGGAGGAGAAACCGCCTTCGAACAGGCATGAGAAGACACACTCGATCAGTCAGGAGGACAAGAAGCCCTCTCATCGATACGAGGAGAAGGAACTCGCTCATCGGTACGAGAGGCCACGTCAGACGCCCCTAGTGCCAACAGTTGCACGTAAGTCAGCATCAGGTTCAAGTTCGCCAAAGCGGAAGCCGAAGATGCGAACGAAAAAATCACCTCCCGCGCCGATCAAAACGAGTGAGAAATTCGGCAATTTCATGCGCAGTGCAAGTGCGAGCGCGTCCGTGTTATCTCCAAGACTGCTGTCTCCAAATTTTCCCAAGGACTCGGACTCCAAATCCGTGGGCGCTAGTGCGAAATCAGATGGGAAGCCAGAACCGAAATGCGAGTCAACACTGAAATATGCGCGGGACAGGCTGATGAAGACAAAGTCTGCCGGTTCTTTGGGCAATACTTCCAAACCACAGCAACAGGAATACCAAAATCAGCCTCCTATTGCGGAACTATCAGGAATATCTAGTGCAGGTGTCGATTCGGCATTTTCTTCGGGTACGGACGCTGAAAGGAGACCAAACACTTCTCCCGACCCTGCCCCTTCCCTTCGTCCTCCAGCAAACTTTGCCCTGTTTCCCAGTACCCCTCCGTCTCTAGCCCCGTCGATCAGCTCTCCAAGGTCGATCAGTTCGAATCACGACACGGATAAAGAATCTATAATTATGGCACTGCCTCCCATGCCCCATAAACCAATTTTAGAACCCTCTCCGCTGAGCCAAGGATCACTCCCTGGTCCTGGAGTGAAGAAGAAAGGGAGTTTGGCGAGCCTGTTGGCCTTCTTCAAAAGGCAGAAGAGTGAAAAGCCCGCTGCGCCGCCGGCAGCGGTGAGTGCTACAGCTCCGATTTACGAACTTGCATAGTGGGTGCGGTCTTCTCTTACGTCTTCTCTGCCTAGGTGGTCGAAGATCGCTTTTGGCAATATTTATTTTCTTCTACTATACCCCTGCATACAGCCTTTTTTCATTTCTATCTGGACGTTTACGAGCACGAATTTTGATGCCTGGATTGTTTCTACGAAGGCTGCGTTGAGAGGGATCTATTTTCAGGGAACACATTGTTTCATATGTCAAATGTACTTGGCGTTCTTATTCTTGCTCTGCTGTGCGACACGCCAGCCAGCATTATACCTCAGAAGAATTGTTCGATAGAGTTTGGGATGGTCACCGAAATTACCATGGCAGATTTAGGGAAGTCGTTGGGATGTACAATTACCATATTTTGTTTAATCCATTGAAAATTCCCATCAGTTGTTACCTTATGAAGCCGCTCCGCATTTCCTCTTTGATAAATAGCCTCCTCGGTTCCTTCAGCGTCTCTGATTCTACCTTGCTCATGTCCTTATTCTCCATCATCACCACACACACATATATCTATTTAGTGTCTCCACAGTCTCCACACTACCCTACCACCCACGACACCTTACCCACACATCTCTAACGACATCTCGGTCCTCACTCTCTGAATCGACGATGAAGTACCAGCTGAACCCGCTTCCGGCGATACAGGCGTGGTTTGGCCAGAGGGTTATTTTTTGCCCGATTTGGAGGGGGCGCGTTGGGGGGTGCGGGCCGTCCCAGGTTAGGATACCGTGTTCTTGGCTTAGGCGAGTGAGTATCCAGGAGGGGTTCTTGAAGGGGGTGGTGGTGGAGGTTGGATCGGTGGTAGAGTTTGGATTGGTGGTAGAGTTTGGATCGGTGGTAGAGTTTGGATCGGTGGGGTTGGGCCACGGGGTAACGACACCCCATCCCGGATATGATTTACACGGTTCCCTGCCCATTGCGAGGGAACCGGCGGAGATGAGTGCTTCTGGTTTTGAGCGGTCGGGGTAGAGGGAGGATACTTCTGCTAGGATTGTGAAGGCTATGTTTTTGGGGGAGAGGTTTGTTGTTCGGGAGTTTGTTGCTAGCTTGAGGGGGTTTTGGTCAGTTTTTGTTTGGGTTTGGGATGCGGGTTGGGTTGGGTTTGGATGGGAGATGTGGGGTGTGATATTGTGGTTGTTGAAAGTTGTTGGATTCTTTTCGTTGGGAGGATGCTCTGTGATGAATAGGGAAGGTTTGGAGTCGTTGGGAGGATGCCCTGGATGAATAGGGAAGATTCGGAGTCGTTGGGAAAGAGACTGGAGAGTAGGGAAAATGCTTACTTGTTGCATATCTAGGACAGGATAAACGCCTGCATGGAGTTCTAGTACCAGTCCTTGTTTCTTCAGATCAATGAGTTGTCGCTGAAGGGTATCTGCTACCTCCTTCGTAGCGGGATCGGCGAGGGCAGATGGTGAGAAGAGGTTCTGAGCTGCTGTTGCTGTTGGACTTGCGCCTACGGAGAGGACGAGGGGGCTGTGGGTTCCGCGAATGGTACTTGTTGCTTTTGCCAAGGAGGTAAATTCGGTTAGGAGGCCTTGGATTGCTTCGGCGGGTGTGTCGAAGCCGTAGCTATGACCTAGATGACTGTACAATCCTATCAGAGAGATCTGTTCCCTGGTTTCCGGCTCTGAGAGAGCGGTGGAGATTTTGTTCAATTGGGAGGAATCAAAGGTGATTCCGGCGCGGTGGTAGCCGGTATCTATTTTTACGAAGATGCGGATGGGACCTCCTGGCCAGAGGGGGGAGCTTCGGGAGATGAAGGAGAGTGTATCGAAGTTGTCAACCATGAGGCTGATATGCTCTGAGCTTCCGAGGACGTGGGCTAGCTTTGCCAGACGGGGGAGACTTGATGGGGAAGCTGGGACGCCGTAGAGGACCTAGAAATGTCAATATTAGCGTGATCTTTTGTTAATGATTGTGTTCATCCACTCGGGAGATAGACACCAAGAAGGAGCGCTGAACCTCTTGTCAAGTTCGATAAAGGATTCGTAACTTGGTCTGAGAAATTGATAGGAACTTGGCTGCATCAGTCTCAAAAGGAGTGGCTCCAATTGGAGATGCAATCCTCGAATTCCCAGGAGCTAGAAGAGAACAAGATAGATCACGAATTCCTTGACTGGAAGTTGAACATACATCGACGATTCTTCCCTGTTTTATAGCTTCCAATAGCCATGGGATCATATGCTCCAGTTCGGGAATTGTCGATACGACCAACCTGACAGGTCCTGTCTCCCCTACTTGTAACTGTGCCAACTCTGAGGTCTGGAAACCATGTAAGAAACAAATTCTTGCTGAACTCGATGTTTTTTCGGACAGACCTTGTGGGTTTTGACGTGAGCTCGGAATTGAACCTTTAATGAATCTGCTGCTTCAAGCATTAATGTACAGTTCTTCTTCGCAACAGCCAGATCAATGATTGCTGCTGGAGCCTGGATGTCCTCAAGCTTTTGGCCGACATATTGGGCTTTGAGAGCGGCACTGGAAGGGGTCTGATAGAGGAGAGATGAAGAAATGGTCGACATGGTAAAGGTTTTCGAAAGATTGCAAGAAGAAGGACTGTGAGTATAGAAGTCTACTGGTTTTATGTACAGACCTCGATGATGGGGTTTCTCTTACTGAGTCTTCGTTTTGGTGAGTCGTACTGTCGTACGTAGGGCGCCCATATGTGGATCTCTAGTATACACAGTATACACAGTACCGTAGGTAGCACTGCGGTCCGGTAGGGTAGCATATTACGCCACCGAGTAGCCACACCCTGAAAATCGAAAATCTTAAAAACCAAAAACTTTACCTACGTCTTTCTAAGTTTACTTACCACACTAAACCTTTCTCGATTTTTAAAAGAACCCGATAGGAAATTATAATAAAATTTAATTAAATTTCCTAGCTATATAGATACTACGTTTCTATAAGTCTTCGAGTTTTCGAGTTTTTTATAATATTTAGTCGATAACTTCCTCGAAATATATTCTTTTTCCGATAAACCTAATTATAATATTCTAGTATAAAATTAAATTTTATAAAAATTATATAAAACCCTTCCTATCGTACCTCGTATCTACTCTCTAACCTTTAAGAGTATTATCTTAAAGTTTATAGTATACTATTAGGTCTATATTCTTCCCTACGTCTTCGCTCCGCCTCGACGAGCCGCGAGAATAAAAAGAATAATAACTATAATAAGACTAGGTAGGAAATAAGGTTCTATAAAGGTAGAAATAGCTTCTATAGGTTAGTATAGATATACTACGAGTAGTAAGTATTATAATACGGTTTCTAGGTTATTAAGAGATAGCGGATAGACTCCCTCGTATTCCCTAGTAGGGGATTATAGATAAGATATTATTTTCTATATACGGGCGGAGTAGCTAGAGCTAACGCTAGTAGTTAGCTAGTAGTTCTATTAGGTATATATCTAATTATCCGTCTAGGATTTAGCAGCCTAGGACGCTACTACTATAAGAGTATCTTTTATAGTTTTCTCGTTATATATAATTCCGATCGTATCGTATATTACTATTACTTCGCTCTTAGTAAAATATTATAATTAATCCTCTATACCTTACTATCTAACTATTAGGATACTATTATTCACGATCTTTATAGCGTCTCTATATATTCGCGGTCGGAGTCCTAGAGGATAGTAGGTATAACGCTTATTAGTTAGTATCTATATTTATAAGATCTAGGTCGCCCTAAGTTAGTAATCTACTCCTAAATAATTAAAAGGGCTATTAGATCCGTCCTACTAGATAACCCGGTTCCTAAGGCTATATAATTAGCTTAAGATCTCTACCCTAGCCTTATTAAGAACTATAGCCTACTACCCCGACTACTCCTTACGAGCCCGTTCCTATTAATATCTATATAGAAGACGTCGAGCGTAAGACCTACGTTTCTACTACCTTAAACTTACCTTTCCGACTCTTTATTTAGTACCGTTACTAATTAATAACTAGACTCCCTTTCTCCTCTATATACTTATCCTTACTATAGAATCGTCTAATACTAAAAATACTAGCTTAAGCGAGCCCGTAGCCTCCTCTTTTATCGGCGCCTTCGACGCTAAGATCGACGCGATCGATAATACTAGCTATAATAAGATCCTCGTAAACTACCTCCCTTTAGTCGAAAAATTCTTTAATTTTTTTACGACTAGCTTTAAGAATACTACTAGTAAGAATAATACTAGCCTAGAGTTAATCGAGGGTAAGATTAATAAGGCGGATATAAGGAGCCTCCGCGATATAGTATTTACCGAGATCTTTAGCGAATAGGGCGATAAGGAGACTACTATCGTAAAGGCTTATATCTCCGACGTACTTAAGGGACTATACTAGATTAAGTACGGCTATACCCTAACTATAGCTAAGGAGTATCTCGTTATCTCTAGTAACCTAGAAAAGAAACCTAGTTCTAGCCTAACTATACTCTCGCGCCTAACGTAAACGCTCGTAGAGTAAGCGGCTAATCCCTTATTAAATTAAACCTTTACTAATTATACCGTCTTAGCTATATCCTTAGAGTAAAGACTAACTCCTTAATCTAATTTAGGAAGCGTGCTTATTCCGGACCCCGTTTTCTAGCGGACGATAAGTATAACGATATAGCGGCGATTACTTTAGCGGGCTAAGGGAAGGAGCGGAATTTTAGGGCTCTAAGACTGATATATATTTAGAGCTAGCTAGGCGTTATAGAACTAGAACCTCTATTACCCTATTTAAGATTAATCTAATAATTCTAGAATTCTTACTACCGCCCTATACCTTTATATCCTCGTCTTTAAAGCTTACCGGTTTTATTTATAGTAACCTACCTAGAATTCCTTTACTCCTTATACCTATCGACTTCTAGCGTTCGTGATTAGAAATAGCTTATAAAGTATATTACTATCGAGGGGATTAAGTTATCGTAGGTATCCTTTATAATCGAAGTAAGGGAAGCTTATTACTTCTAGCGGTTAAAACCCCTTACGATATATTTAGCTCTTTCCCTATCCCCTCTACCTTTAGGTCCGTCTTCCCTTCCCTATATTTAAACTAACGCTACTTTAACTCTATAACCTTAATCCTAATCTAATATTAGCGACTTAGAATCTACCTATTAGCTTATAGCGCTTTTACGTAGGTACTAATATATCTTTTTAGCTTAATCTTCGTTTTTAAAGAAATCCGCTATCGCTTAATATACTACGACTATTACTAGTAGCGTTACCCCCTATACTACCTACTACCTTCGGCCTCTTTATCCTTAAATCTATTCCCCCTATACTTCGTACTAGAATATAGCGCCGTAGCTGCGCTTATCTATAAGGGGTAGTAGCGAGATAATAGTATCTAGTAACTATCCTTAAGGATTATCTAGGCTACGTTTAGCGGCCCCTCGTTATACCCGATATTATAGTACTATAGACGATCGTTAAGAAGCTATTAAGGGAACTTCTAATATAAGTAAAGGTATAGAGTCTCTATAAGTATATCCTTACTATTAATTAATAGATCCTACTATCGTTAGCTTTTATCTCTACCGACGCGGAAGTTCAAATCCTTATATCTAACGCGAGTAAAGGTAATAAATAGGTCGTTAGTTTTTCAGAAGGTTACTTCGGTCCTTATAGCGACGACGATATATAGGGCTTAATATCCTATATAGCGTTAGATTTTATTATTTTAAAGAGCTTCGCCGATACTTATATTAGGACGGAGGGCTTAAGATAGAGGCTAGTCGACTAAGGACTCCCGTATTAGGTAGTAATCGAAGAATACGGTCGCCCTATAAATAGTCTTCTAGGGTATCTAAAGTAGGATACTTACTTATATAATAAAGTAATATACTTCCCGCCTAATACCCTACTCCTCGCTTAGCTATATACTATCGTAGATAGAAGGTATACGAAGTAACTCCTCCTACTTATCTATCTACTAAAACTCCGCTTCCGTAAGTATCACGAATAGATCCTTTAAATAGTATATCGATTCGGCGTAGCTCGACGGCAGCCTAGTATTATAATAAGATATAATTAGAAGTAATAGCGAGAGTTAAAGTGAATTATATAAAGTAGATTAGTAAAGTTAACTAGAGTTAAGTAGAATTAGTAAACTAAACGTAATATAAGGCTCTATAGCTACGTATGCCGTAGAATACCTCGTCTCGATTACCTAACTATCTCTAGAGTTTAGGCTTTACGCGCGGTAAATAATAACTAGGTTACTCTTAGAACCTACTTAGACTAGTAATACCGAGTAGCTAATTATACCTATATAGACCCTAGCTTCAAATACCGTTTACGACCGGCTTAGTATAGAGTAGTTATAATATCCGTATTTAAAAAAAAAAGGCATCTTATATCTTGATAGAAGTCGTTGTCTAGGTATTATATTATATATAGCTACGAACTTATATAGAGTTAGGTTTTTCGCCGTAGAACTCGTAGCGCTATATTTCGCTACGTGTTTCCCTTCTATAACTCGTAGCGCTATAGCTTCGCTACGTGTTTCCCTATAAGCGTTAGCCCGTTCCCGGTACCTAGGAGTAATCGAGTCGTAGCGTAATAACGCGAATACGGAAGCTATACTTATCGGCTTCTAGAGGCTTATTACTAATTATATTAAGCTAAGAGGAGAGATTAGTTAAAAAGTTCGTAGAGTAAAAAGCGAAGGCCGAGTATTTAGTATATCTAAGCTATAGCCTAAGACGCTTACCGACGCTACGGTTATAGAGCGTACTAAAGGTAGAATTATAATAAATTCCTCCTTTAACGCGTTAAGTATAACGTACTCTAGTAAATCCTCGTCGTCGAGTAATAGGCTATCCTTTTTGCCTAGGTAAAGTTGAATTAGAGAAGTATATTACCTTAGACTACCTACCGCCTTAAGACGTTCTATTTCCGAACTACCGAGGCCGGAGCCTAGGTAGAATAGTAACAGAGTAGCCCTAAAGATAGTAAAGGTAAGGAAGGTAGAAATAGCTAAGCGACGAGGATAAGATTAGCGGGTAGCGGTATATACGAACAAGCTATAAAGTCGCTCGGGGAAACAAATAATAGTATAGAGACTAGACTCGTATTATTAAGGGGAATAAAGTAGGGCTATAGAAGTAACTTCCGTCGCTAATTTAGAATTACCTTACCTATCTACGATAAAGTAGCCCTAGCTAGCAGCGACAATAGTATACCTTACGACGGAAACTAAATCGATTAAGTGTCTAACCCCTCGAAATGTTCCGTCGATTCGATCCTCTATAGAGAGATAGTACATGTTATATACTAAGTCGGATATTTTAACGTAGAAGAAGACGGGGTAAATACCTCCTTTTTCGATTAACTATATCTAAAGCTAATAAGTTATAGGACTAGGAGAACGATTACGGAATAAAGTTCTATCCCTTCGTACCGATACTAGCCGATAGCCTACTAAACTTAAGCTTACTCGGAAGTAACTACGACCTTACTCTATTATTCTATAAGTATTTACTCTTAATCGAGCTTAGATAGTTAGTAGGACCTAAGGCTTAAAATCGCGGGCCGTAAGAATATTTACGCCGCGTTATTCTAGAGATTTTAGCGGCTAAACGACGTCCTTCTCTAGGGAGAAATTTATAGCTTATAGAACTCCTCTAGCTCTTATAAGTAGTACTATTACGTTAGAGTTAGGAGGACTTAGTAGCCTATAATAAGAAGGCCTAATTACTAGAAGTTTTCTAGGAGAAAATAGACCAAATTTCGTGATCCTAGCTTTCTCTAAAAAACCTATTTCGTATACCTACTACTTTTACCGCTATAATAGTATCGCGTTTAGCTTTATCTAACTATATAGCTAGGCTCTTAAGCTTTATACCTCTTCGTTAGTATTCTCCTCTAGCTCTTATAAGTAGCGCTATTACGTTAGAGTTAGGAGGACTTAGTAGCCTATAATAAGAAGGCCTAATTACTAGAAGTTTTCTAGGAGAATATAGAAAATATAGAGCGCGGCGCTTTAAAGCCCTACTTATAAAGAATACTAGAATATTATACTATACGAGCCTTATTCGAGCTCCGTAACGAGATAGCCTTATACCTAGAGACGGAAGTAGAAGGTTTAGAGTCGAATTAAATAAGTAGCTCCTTATAAGTTTTGTCTATAAGGAATAGAAAGAGGTTAAGAAGAATAGTTAGACCTTTACTATTAGCCTTATTCGAGCTCCGTAACGAGATAGCCTTATACCTAGAGATAGAAGTAGAAGGTTCGGAGTCGAATTAAATAAGTAGCTCCTTACGAGTTTTGTCTATAAGGAATAGAAAGAGGTTAAGAAGAATAGTTAGACCTTTACTATCGACTTAACCGGAGCGTAATACGGGTACGAGAAAATCCTCCTACTATAGAATAAGTTTAAAGCGTAACGCATAAAAGGACTATTATACTATTACGCCTTTAAGTAATATATATTCCTACGGTAACTAAGAGTATAGAAAGATACTTGAGGAATATATATAGAGCCTCTAAGTAGGTTAAAAACTAAACCCGTAATAGCTTATAATACTAGCTTCGTAAAGAGAATCTAGATATAGTTAAGCTCTTTTATCTAGGGGAAGAATATAGAGGTAAGGCGGGCGATATAATAATATCTATAACTAAAAGCGTAGAAAACCTTATCGATATATTAAAGAAGAGCGGAAAGTATTTCGTCTCGATTAACGAATACGGTAAAAGACGTCTTAGCTAAAGTATAGTATATCTAAAATATAATCTAGATTAGGCGGAGCCTAGATTTATTTTAATTTATATTCGTCTTTAAATCTAACCGTTATCGCTTCTTTATATCCTTTCTCCTTAAGACTCCGATAGAGTTTCT
>JEMP01000144.1:8772-48816 GCA_000738655.1 Venturia pyrina ICMP 11032 | reverse complement strand
AGTATCAACCGAAGCCTAGGAGTGTACAGTGAGTATTAACCGAAGCTAGGAGTGTATAGTGAGTATCAACCGAAGCCTAGGAGTATACAGTGAGTATCAACCGAAGCCCAGGCCGTATAAAGCCGCAGCTCTGGGGGATGCTCTTGTCCTGTACTGGCACTCTCCTGCACTGTACTGGCACTCTGCTCTACTACAGTCGGATCCAGCCAGATATTCTCCTGAGCAACGTGAGGCCTAGCAATATGCCTCGTTGGGATGAGGTCTTGCATTCGGCGGCCATTGTCACTTTTTGGCTTTTCTGGCATACCCCCCTGTCGCGTTTGCGGGTCTCTGCGCCTTTGACGCCCAGACTGTCCGCCTTCGACACCCAGACTGTCCGCCTTCGCCAGCCAGACTCTCCGCCAACCACGACCACCACCAACTATCCATATCGCTATCCCAATCCTTCGACTTATTCTTTCCCGCGGTGCTTGATCGCATCGCGTCTCCCGTCCAAAGCACGACCGTGTGCCAAAGCTGCCTGAAATGCCCACGATCGCCCGTCACAGACACGAACCGCTGCCCAACAGCTCCCGCCTGTGACCCCCGCCGAACGAACACAAAGAGCCCCGGAAGCAGTCCAGCCTCTGCAATGAACAGAATCCAGGAGCTGTCGCGCAGAGTCGTGGATACGTCGGACCAGAAGTTTGGGGCTCAGCACTCGCCGACGCCAGAAAATGACCACCGCATCAACATCGAGCATGCCATGGCACCGTGAGTACTGCGGCATGAACTAGACACCATTAGAAAGAATACTGACACGTCCCAGGTATCGCGACTTCTTGCACGAGATCATCATCGATCAGACAATGGCAGCCTGCAAAGAGAAATTGGACGTCGCCCTCTGGAACATGCATACGAGGATACACGGCAGATTCCGCAACGCCCTGCAGAAGGTATACTCCCGCATATACTCAATCATACCGACCTCAGGGTTTCGTTGGCATTGGCTCTTTGGTACCTTTCTTGGGCATCGACTGACTTGAACTTGCGATAGCTCGCCTCTCAGAAGCAGCAAAAGACGACCATCCACCGCCAGACTGTTGATGACTATTTGCGATTCATAAAGGCAAGCCAAAAGAGCTACAGGAACTTTCTGTGCGCTCTCGATGCCGCCTATCCCACTCTGGCAAAGTTGAGAAGTATCGCTCTGTCGATTAACGCCCCGAACAATCCTGCCGATGCTCCCGTTTCTGCAAGCCCTGCGCCGACAACTAATATCGTTCCGGAAGAGCTCAAGGTCGTTGTTCTCGACCTCGGTCATGAGACTTTGCTCCATCTGGGTGACCTTTCGAGATGGAGATATCAGTCGCAAATAGGAAAGACGGGAGATGTGGAATGGAGAGCAGCTGCGCGATACTACCGTTTGGCCAACGAGATGCTGCCAAATTCTGGGTTCGGCAAGCATCAAGAGGCAGTGTTGGCACTTGGTGCTAATAAGTACTTTTACGCCCTGTCTTATCTGTACCACTCCATGTGTGCCGAGACTCCACACCCAGAAGCCAACCAGAACTTGGATATTCTCTTGCGCAAGCGCCTGGATATTCCTTGGGACGATCTGATCCAGAAGGTCTGGACGCACGACGGTGGCAGTCCTGTCTCAACGCTCCGAGCATGGTTTCTCAAGTTTCATGTCGAGTGCTATCGGGGTGTCGAGTTCTCGCAGCATACTCAAATGGAGTCTGAGATTGTGACTCAATTGTCGAACGCTTTAAAAGACGACACCGATCTTACTTCTACGCTTACGCACATGGTGACAATCAGTATTGGAGGCGAATTCGTTGCTCTCGACAAGGCGAATCGCAACATCGACCGAGAGAAGAACGCGAAGGCATGTTTTTTCCTCCTACATCATAACGTCAAGTTGTTCAGAGAGCTCCTTCTTCATCTGTACGACAAGCTCGAGACCCAGTCTCGGGAGAGTGTCGAGTCGAGCTCTCAGAATTTCATGGGCAAGCTTCCACCTGTCACCGAGACCACTTTGTATTGTATACGTCTCTACACTCTGTGGCTCGTTAAGACTTGGAAGCCGCTTCAGGCCTTGGTGGAGTCCGGACACTCAGATCATGCTATTATAGCGGCCGACGTTCGCCATCTTTGGCGTATCTTTGCAGACTGTCTAAATGCGATCTACCAACAGTATCCTCTGCTTGACAGTAAGTCCGCGGAAGACGTTGCGTACCTCTTAGAAGAAGAGGAGATGACGATGGGATTCCGACCTCTGCACGATGCTAAGAACGCGGACGTCTGGAAGAGGGGCGGAAAGCCCAAGGCCGTCTCTCGCGAACAAAAGTCCGATGCACTGAAAGAGCAAGAGCACCTGATTCGCTTACGAGATATCGTGACTCGAGGAATCATCATTGCCCAAGAACCAGTAGGTCTGCTTCTTTCTTTAATCTATGATATCGACTTATTTTTGTAGGCTTCACCATTCATCATGATGAACACCAAGATCGAAGTCAATGAGGCCGGCACGATTTCCGATGTGCTCTCGCCAACGACAGGACCGGAGTACGAGGGTGAGCCAATCACCCCGCCTCCCACTGCTGGGGGTGATCGATTCGTGGCCACTGCTGAAGGTGACCAGTTTGATGATCGCCTCTGGGTTGATGGGGCTGATGAGCAGACATGGAATATGCCGTCGTCTCTGCCGTCTCAAACCACTTCTGTTCCGCTCTATGGCTATCGTCAACAACCGAACGGCCACGGTGGACAGACGAATGATTTCGGTCTCGGTGCTGTGCAGCCTACCCAATCGATGGTGCCTTCAAATAGTGCTAGGAAACCTAAGCCGACCATCACCATTGAGCAACTGATTCAGAAGGCATACTACCCCCATGTGAAGCCTTCTGAGGTCCGACCTCCGACTCAAATGCCTTGGCTCTTGAGTTTCCCGTCGGAAGACTGTATCTGGCGCAATGATGACCGTACCGTGGCAGGTGCCCGGACTCAGTGGTCCAACAGGCCATTTGGAGCCTCCATGGTATACCCCGAGTGGTTGCACAGCGTGTGAAAGATCTGTGTGATCGGGTCTGACTATATTGTCGTCTCTTTGCCGTACTGCTGGCCTTGTTTGCAGAAATGTCATCGCGCACGCCGCCGCGCCGTTTCGTGCCTCGCTGCTCTGCGGCTGCTCTTTCTTGGTGTTTCGGCATCGCGACCTCCGAGTTTCCGCTGGTCGCGCGTGAAAGCCGGCCCGCCTCCGCTGCGCGAGAGTCTAGGATGAATGAGGGTGAGCGATTGCTCTTCGTGACTTATGGAGCCGCTCTTTGAGGTAATTGTGGTGGAAAATTGAAATTTAGTGGAGGTTCTGGGCACCCCGTCTGGATATTCTGATTCGAGAAGGTAGAGCGTGCGATGGGAGCGCGCCGGTCGTTATAGGAAGAATGAAATTGCTACTTTTATTCCGCCTAGCTTGGAGGATGTCTCTCTGCTTGTCGCCTCACAGTTTTGTATCTTCCTCACCTTTCTTCTAACTGATTGTGGGTGCTACGTTTGTTGGTGATTTCAACGGGAGTACGGCGATCGTTGTAGGAAGAATGAAATTGCTATTTTTATTCCGCCGAGCTGGGAGGATATCTCTCTACTTGACGTTTTATAGGTTCATATATTTCTCCTCTTTCTTCTGACTGATTGCCGGTGCTAGGTTTGTTGGCGATGTTAATGGAATCCCCGTTCGTTTGTGACATGGTCTGTTTACGCTTCTTCTCCTTTTCATTGTTCGCATTTTTGTTGCGGAGGGCGGTTTTTCAGCGCTCGGGACGCGTTGGTTGGAGCCGAGATGGCGTGTTTACTTGGGCTGGTTCCCTTGGTTGGAAGGCGTTTTATGCTTTCCTTGTCTGGCGCAATGGATGGTTGGTTTCTAGATTGGGATGGTGGTGGTGGTGGTGGTGGTGTATATTCTGGATATTGGGAAGAGGGGTACACGGGATGGGTTGTTTGGTGAGCGGGGACAGGTGCATATCTGATTTTAAGGCTATTATTATTGCTGGGGGGCTGGGTTTTTAATTTTTTTTTCACATCCTCTGGCGCTATACATTGGAGGTCTCCAGAGTGGGTTGAAAATATGGATATTATGGGAGGGTAGTCAATGGCCTAGTATATCATGGGAAGAGGGGATTTCACGCCTTGGAATGGGTTTTTTGGGGGGGAGAGAGTGGAAGATTGGGTTTGGGGGATTTGTTTTATAGGATTGTTGATGCCTTTTTGGGCTTCATGGTTTCGTGGCTTTGGGCGCTCTTGATTACTATTTGGATGGCTTTGTAGAGGGCTGGTACGATATTTCTCGATGTTGATAGGAGGGGGACACGCAGGACGGATTAATTGGAGAAGAGGTAAAGGCTTGATTTGTACGGGATTGCTGGGTTTTTGGGCTTTCATAATTTGGATAGCGTGATCGAGAGTTGGTATAATGTGCACTGTACAGGTTTCATTTGGGTCTTGGAGAGGGATGAGAAGATGGATCTTGGATATAAAGATTGCATCTTATGATTTTCGAGACGTCCCTTGGCGATCTGAATGGTAAGTCCATTTTCTGATTTATTTTGGATCGACAGGTACTGTTATGTATTGCATGTTCAGAGATGGGACTGTGAATTCGTTGATCTTAATAATATATACAAATCCAAATGCATAAACAAGAAACCAAATTCATGCTGGTACTCTTTTACCCGCCTATCTCTACAGCGTCGGTTATGTCGGTTTTGATAAACAGTGATCTGGGAATATGTTGGGGCTGATGTATCCCGCAGAATTTGTAATGGGGTATTGGGATCGAAATTTTGCCGAACCTACGAAATCCATTCAGTTTCGTTGGAATTTGGCGGCATTTGATGGGTTGATGGAGTAACTTTACTAATCTTACTTTCAAAATACTGTCTTTAAGGGGTTCGGCCTTGGATCATTATTATATCTTCTTAGAATACTTTCTTTGTATTCTATACTTTTGAAGTCCAGAGGAGGAGTTGGGTACGGTTTTCCTCCGATTATCCTTCTTGCCCTTAACTTCCTCGACGCTTTAGTGTTATTACTTGTTATTTCTTTTCTGGTTATCCGATATTATAATACATATATGGTATGAGCTTGTGCATTAGTGAGGGTTTCTATTAGTATGTAGTCGCTGTTCCGGGGATTTATATCTACAGGTGTTTGTACAAGTCTCGATTAATATTCGACGTTGTTGTCTCGAGAACAAGTCCTTTGCGGGAACGATTTCGACATTGTAGATCAGTGAAGACATATTTTCTGAGATTTTGGCTGACGGAATATACTTGAGGTAATGAGCGATTGGGTCTAGAGTATTTCTTGATTTCGTGCTCTACGACTTCTGCTTCTTCGTGACTTGAATTTGAGACCCAGACTCGAGTTTGAGAGA
Source organism: Venturia pyrina ICMP 11032 (assembly GCA_000738655.1). Lineage (NCBI taxonomy): Eukaryota > Fungi > Ascomycota > Dothideomycetes > Venturiales > Venturiaceae > Venturia > Venturia pyrina. The sequence goes on along the minus strand of JEMP01000144.1, from coordinate 43,403 downwards.
TTACCGAATACTGCGATTGATGTCCTTTCTTCTGGATCTGGGTACACCTACACATTCTTTTGGTCTTAAATGCTCAGCCATGGTCGTTTACGAAGAATTTCACAGTGCAGTCTTAAGAGGCGTTGACTTGTACATGCCAATGCGAGATCAAAGAGAGGAAGAGGCTGTAGAAAGAACCTCCATGAATCTCTGGCCTCTTGGTAACTGTGATGAGAACATTAGCACACTCTGGGTATCACACCCCAGCGCAATGATTGATAGTGGCGACAGGGAGGAACAACGTCACGCCGTATTCAAGTTTGGTCAGCTGTATAAACCCCCGGCGTCGACTACTGGTTGACTAGTTGCTGCGCCTTCTTGTGTAAGATCCGTTGGTTTGACTTGTGAGCAGGGTTGGAAAGATCCATCATGCTGTGGTCTCGAACTGTGATCTGCAAACCCTTACTGACGAGTCTATTACCTGCTTCGAGTTTGGTGGAAGAAGGAGAAATCGAGATGCTTGGCATTCTGGTGGAGCGAATGAGGCACAGCCAGAACGCCGAGAGGCGGTCCAAACCAGATCTCGCCAACCAAAACCTCACCGTCTCCCCTCGTCATCTCGTCCGGTCACCTTAGCTCCTCTTCCCGAACGTGACCAACCTGAACGGCCTCGATGCGAGGGCAGCCCAGAGACCCAGAGACCCAGACTGCTGGTTTACTGGACCTGTTCCAACTCTGCCTTCCCGTGGCGTCCAGGATGTCCATCTTTCTGGGAAATTCTCGCCAGTCTCGAGGCTCCTCAGTCCGTACGGTGTAAAGCAAAAAGTAGCCCTGGCACATGGCAAACCCTGGATTGGGGACTGCTCGGAGAGATCAGCAGTTGGTCGTAACTCTTCAATATAAAATACATTGCAATCATATCTTTGAACTCCCGATTACCTGGTACTCCTGGAAAAGGGATTCGGCTCAGAGTACTGTAACTTTTGCAGCTCTGCTTGTGACATCGGCTTCGTTTCTTCCGCTCAGAAATCGCTAATTACCAAAGGCTCTGTCGTCAGTGCCAATTGTTCCAAGATGCAAGTGCCGTTAGAGAGGTCACAGGAGAGGGACCCAGCCCCTCGCGGGCTGTGCAGTTGTGGAATCTTTTGAGGAGGGACTCTATCTTGGTGACGGGTACCTACCGCAGATGCAGTGGCGTCTTGACATTCCTCCGCTTTTAACTGGCAGGAACTGACTCGCCGAGCATGGAAAGTTGGTTCTCAGGCACATTCTCCGGGCGGCCAAATCGCCGTGGTTGCTTGGGACCTATTACAAAGCAACAATGCCTTCGCCTAGCAGTTTACGCCCTACAATGGCAGCCCAGTATCCTAGCAAGAGCACAGAGATGTACGAATATGGCGGCTTTTCCAGGACTCCACAGAGGCACTCAAGTTTGCTATCAAATCCAAAGATGAAGTATAAAGCCCACCTCCGCATAGCGATGTTGTCGTAACATTTTGAGCCTTACAATCAGTCCTTCGAATCTTGGCCTTCCCCGATCCTTGGTTGAGCATCGATATATCCAACATGGCAGCAAGGATAGCATTATCAGTATTTGCCTTAGCATCGTCCATCATTGCATGTCCCGATCATGATTTTCACCTGGAGGACGGTACGGCCCTGCGAAAACGTGCAGATGGCCAGGATTGGGCATATGAGGCATCATTCAACTGGGGAAAGATCAACGACAGTACGTGGTTCATGACATGTCCCTGCAAATAAACCCTACTGACCATCGTCAAGACTACACTTTGTGCCAGACTGGAATGACTCAGTCGCCAATCCCACTTCTACTCTCCCAGGGTATCTCACTCACTCACACGCCTACATTCAACTTTCCTCCCGCTTCCGTTGGAACATGGACGAATTGGGGCTACGGTCCAGGATTTACTTTGAACACCAATGGCACCGAGAAAGCCACCGTCACTTTCCAGGACAAGAACGATGGTGTCAACGAGACAGCCTACCTAAAAGGGTGGCACATCCATGCCCCAGCCGACCACACTGTTCAAGGCGATCGCTCCAAAGCCGAACTCCACATGGTTTTCGGTGACTCGAACGGTGCCGATCGCGCTGTTTTCGCATTCAGAATCGATCGTACGTACAGCGCACCTTCACAACCGAAATCCAACTAACAAAGTCTACAGCCGGTAACACGGAGTCCAAATTCTTCCAGCAATTACCACCCATGATCTCCTGGAGGAACAAGACAGAAGTCAAAAACACGTCTATCCAAAACCGCCTCGCCATTGCCGAAGTCAATGCTTTCGCTGAGTTCTGGACTTACCGTGGTTCCCTCACCAGCCCTCCCTGTCGCGAGGGATTGAGGTGGTATGTTGCGCGTAACATCATCTTTGTGAGCAACAAGCAGATGCAGGATATCCTTTCCGTGAGCACGTACTCTGCAAGAGCTGAGCAGGAAGTTTGGCTCCATGCTATCAATGTTTAAGATGAGTTTTATATAGTTGCGGCTGTAGGGTCTCTCAATCAAGTGTACAGAAGATATATGCATAGCGTGGTGATGTTCTTTCCTTTCGATTAAATAGTACTTCTTGTATCTTTCAATGTAGATGAGCTCAGAGATATCCGTTGGGGAAGCAATTCCGATGCTAAAAGCATGATTTTGATCAAAGCACAACGATTGACTAAACGGCGATGGCGAAAATCCCTATTGATCTACTATCGGCAACCTGTGCCTTCCTCGATGTAAACAAAAGCAGGCAATAACATCAAAGAGGTGATTCCCAACCTCTCGATTCTGAATTCCCTCGCAAGGATCGCCCGAGCCCCTTCTTTTACGGATACGGATACATTCTAGCTAGATGATATCGTGGAATGAGATGTCGTATCCTTGTTCTTTGGCTATTCGTATCGCTTTTCGAGGGGTTTTGGATTCAAGGCTCCTGGGAATGGGAAGATTACCTTACTGGAAACTGAATGTAGAGATTGGAGAGAAATCTACAGAGATTTCTGGAGGAATTGGAAGTAGAGATTGTCAGATGTGATTCTACATGGACACGATATCGAATAATAGGACATCAAGCGACTAGCCCAAAGTCCAAGGTTTCACAGGACTACTGACAGTAGAGATAGGATCAATTAATGCTGATTAAAAGCTAACCAACCCGTCCTGGCATCCTGTTAGTCATCCGTAAGGTAGAGGATGAAGAACTAATAAAACCGACAAAGTAAGTAGACAAAAAGGAAGAAGAAGAGGACACCCATTAAAAATACAGCGTGGCCAAAATCTTAAACATGAACCTCACTTCGCTTTCCCGATCCGCGCCACCTGATCACTCACCCACGACGGCGTACTTTTGAATCCTTGCACGGTACTAGCACTCACACTTTCTGTCTCCTCGTCCTCGGCCTCCTTCTCCTCGCTTTCCAGTTTCTCCGGATCTCGGAATGGATCCTCATTTGCGCCGCCGCCAATTTCTTTCCTCGCTACCGCCTTCCCAATAACGAAAATTGGCGGCAGAATCAAATCCCTACCCGCATCATCATCGAATGTCCCGTCCGCAAATGGATCCTCACGCACCACCTCAGATGGCGTCTTACTCTGTCTCCATGCAGACCCACTCCAAGGTCTCAGACTCGACCGGAAAATAGACGGAAGGTAGAATTTCTGGTTCGTCGTCGGCGGTGGAGAGTTCTCTGGGATATGAACTTCAGGAGGGGGCGCAACAGTTTCCGATTCAGACATGGACGTTTGTTCTCTTTCAGTTCTTTGATCGCCTCTATAGAGGGCTTCTGGATCACTGTATGCGCTGGCTTCACTGCGTTTGCGTTTTAAACAGCGGAGGGATGTGTAGATTAGAAAACCGGCGAACGCTATGCCCACTGTGATAAATGTTAGGTTTGTGATTCTTGTTTGGGTAGGAGGTGGAAGGGAGCATTCTTACTGATGACTCCGAAAGCGATCAATGCGTCCTTTGCTTGGGGAGAGAGGTTGTGGTGACCGGATGCTTGGGGAGGATCGCCACTTTTTCGAGTGCCGGATGGGAGTAGGGACGGTGTGATTACTGGTGCGTTTTGGACAAGGGTTGTTGCCGTTGTGCCGATGGAGATATCCGTGGTCGCTGCAGCGACAGAGATGCCCGTAGTTGTTGCAGCAATAGAGATGCCCGTGGTCGTTGCAGCTCCTGTGGCCATTGCAGGGAACGCAGAGACCGAGAGGATAGGAGCGATACCGAGGGTTCCATCGGCAAGACTAGTCGTTGGTAGTACCAAGGGTGGTGGAAGGGGCTGCATTGGTGTTTCGGTGGGAGATGGAGGTAGAGACGAGTATTTCGACTTTGTCTTTTTGGCCTTGGCCGACGATGAAGCATCACCTCTTTTGTCTTTATTTTTCTTGTCTTCTTCCTCATCACCACTACTCTCGCAATCCTTCTCTTCTTTGCCTCTTTTCTTCAGTTCGCGCCACTTCTCGTTGGTGTTTTTATGTTGAAGGGAAGTCCTGACTCCAGACGAAGACCCTGGAACAAGCTCATCTCCATCTCTTTCCAGAAATCGGAAACGCATTGTTGACAATTAAAACTTGCGACAGAGGATGATGGACAGTTATGATGATGGATGCATCCGAGATCGAAGATGACTACGAAAGTCGAGACAATATCTTATACCAAATCGTAGGGTCCCACCTGGACAGTACCTGCTCCAATCTAGCAGCTAACTGCCTCAAATCCTACTCGACACATCTGACGATGCACCAAGGGAAGCTTGAAGCTGTAGATCTCTCCGGGCATCAGCGGGTATCGACTTATGAGATCACGTCGTTTCGCTCGCATGGACCAGCAGAAACAGACAGCCAACGATATGAAGAGTCGAAGGCGGTACCTGTCGCACCTACCAGAGGGATACGCAGTAGCAGATGGTACGCGTACGACTGTAGCCACGCTACAGAGTTGTGATTGGCGCCCTGAGAATTGTGGGGACGAATCCGTGCTTGAAGCGTGTTTGAAACAGTGCTCAACCCAGCATTTCTCCCCGCCAAGGCTGGGAATCCGCGTTACAGGCGCCTCATTCCGATGTGGAGAAGCACTGCAAGGTTTCAGTAATGCTTTTCGAGTGCCCGGCAGTTGATGATCAGGGAATGGAATCATTGCAGATAAAGGTGGCAGTTCAATCAGACTGTTGTGATTGCAAGCCCGCCCAAAGAACATTGCCTTCTCAATTTGTTTGGGTGATAACCAATGATTTCCTTCACCGATGTTGATGGATGCCTTGCAGTTGTTGATAAATGCCTTGTTGATCAGGATGTGAAAGCTTGAGAGCAGGACTGCAGGAGCGGAAGAGAAAAAAGTTTGATTGGAGGTTAGCCCCTGAAGCTACTGTAAGGTGCGCATCTTTCATTGGCCGAGGTGTGCTGAGAGGCATAACAGAGCTGTTCTTGGACTCTGGATGCACATAATCGGCATACATGTACGGCCTCGATGCGTGGTGAGATAATTATGTTTGTAGATTGTTCTAATAACTTATAAGTAGTCTGTCAAAACATCTTCATCAATTCAGTCTGCCAACAACTTACCTCAAAGTAACACTCTTGTACCAATACTAATCTCGAAAGCTTCCAGGAAACTGCTGAAAAGACCGCTGATGCCAATATTTTTCAACCCGCATCAACATTTAACTTCGCCGAGCTCAAAAATCACCGCGTGCAAGCTGACCCGGCGGTACCGAGCGCTCCTCCGCTCTGTAAACGGGCGGCGGGTGCTCTATCCTGGCTTCGGTAGCTTCGTTTGCCTCGGTTGCTTCGGTCCTCAACTCTACCAGAGCAAGATCTGCCTGGCTATCCTCGGGCAGTATTTGATGCTGTGAGTGCCGTGTGTTCATCCGGGATGGTTTGAGCGAGGATTTCGCGCCATAGTACGCACGCCTCGCAGAAGAATTTAAACTTCCAACTGATATACCGAACATACACTTCAACGCGTTCTCGAACATTGTTTTCATTGGTGGCATCGATGCTGCGATGAGACCAGCGTTGAACTCAGCGGCAGCCCAAATTGCAATTTCAACGCCGGCATCTACAGGCGTCAGTTTGAAGGCTCTTAGGAGACTAGTAAGGTCGTACGCGGTTCACTTACAAGTAGGATCGGTTGTGTTTGCAAGTTTGCGCAGCTCAGGCAACTTGGCAACGGAGCAGGCGCTAGCCGACAGACCGATACAGAAAAGCACACGAAGCGCCCATTTATTGTACACAGAAACTTTGACGTTACGTAGGTAGTACAAAGGGCTGAGAGAGAAGAATACGTCGGTGACAATATTGCCGGCTATACTCAGTCAGAAATGGTAAGCAGTAGGTTGTGATCTGGACGGGGGTCTGAACTGACCAGCTTGGCCATATGAAGAGCCCACTATATACTTCTTCGATATGCACTTGTAATTTGGGAGACTTATGTTCCAAATTGCCTCCATCGGCACACATTGGAAGACCGATCCAAGCAATGCCAAGGCATTCGAGCATACAGAAATGAGTATGGATAACCATACAATCCAGTTCATACCTCTTCCAAGCTGTAGACGAAGTAAAGACGCCGCGATACTGAGTTTTAGGAAGATCATACAAATCAAATTGGCGATTACTGAAAAATTATTGGCTTTCAAGGCCAAAACCACGTCCGCTGGATCAAGTTGGTGGATGGTGGTGCCGTAACCGTGACTACACGCTACGGCTACAAGGGAAAGTGTGACGAAACTGCTGACCTAAACGTTGGCGAGGATGTCAGCGAGTTCATTTGCAGATATTGGACTGGGATCATAGATGTCAGAGAAAAACCATACCAGAGCGACACCAAGGAAGTAATCATCCCATCCGTGTGCATTGGACTTGACAAATCTAGCGTAGAATCTTGCCACCACAAAACTCGTGCCCAAAAGGGTGATGAATATCTCCGAGTAAAGGAGCTCATCGGTTCGGCTTGGGACATCTTCTGGGGCATCTCCAGAAGCCATGTCGGATGGCAAGAACCAGCCCCAGAGAGAATCGAAATCGCAAGCGATGAGCAAGATAAGTAAAAGTATGAAGAATCGGGAAGAAGATATACCGATGAAATGTGCAAAGTCATCCTTTTTGACTTTGTCCCCTGTAGCAGAGAAGGTATCGCGGAGGACGTATTCTGAAAGCCTTCCTATTCGATGGGGACCCTGTTGTCCGTGATAGATTGAAGGACTCGGGCTCTCGCTACGGGAAATAGCAAGTTCTGCGAACCGCCTCGTACCTCACCCCGAACGCCAAAAGCCGCGAACAGGGAGACGGTACAGAGACCGACGGGATGGTGTGATTCAGCCATAGCTATTTGCCGCTAAAGATGAAGCTGGAATTGGAAACCTAAGGGGAGGTGTTGATGTTGGAGCACTCCGCCGCTTTCGAGGCGCATGTTGTTGTCACTTGAATGGGGGCGTAGTTTCGAAGATCTATCCGTAAAGCTAGGCTATTCCTCTTATCTTTCGTATACTCGATAGGGTGGTAATCTTAAGCAAAGCGTCAACATTGTCTATTCTACAAAAGAAGGGAAATCGATATCCGAAAAGGCCAAGGAGAGTGAGTTCCCAGGGTGGTAGTAATAGCGACTGGGAAGGATGTCCATGGTGGGTACCGTACTACTGTGGTATCTATTGGCATCTCCTTAGGTTGACAGGGTATGATCCGCGGCTCTGATAAGGCATTCAGGCCTCAGAGTGGATATTATATTTCTTTTCGGGTAGTGATCTACAGATAAGTCAGCGAAGCTACTTTCTATACGCCCTAGCTTCAAAACAAACGTGACTTTATGCTTTCTGGAGTCCGCGGATTACACTACGGAGTACCCTGTCATTATCAACGTAGGGTTAGATGCCAATAAAGACGATAGATTCTCCGAATAAGTAGTTATGTCATCTCGTCAACCAGCCGTTCCAATTGTGTTTTTCTTATGGCTTTACACTATTCCATTTACGGCATCGGCATAACAGTTATTTCCGATGCAGCCCACGTGAGTGGCATTTCTTCGGCCGCTAGTCAAGTGGGTTTTATCACGGACTTCTGTCCTCACTATCCTCACTATGTACGGAGTAACTCTACTCTTAGTCCTCTATGTCCGCTGTCTTAGGCATCAATTCCCTCTCCAGCACCCCCCCGCGCCACAGAAAGCACTCGCAGCACGTCGCACACAACACTACAACGCAACCATTACAGCCATGGGTCGATGGCGGTTGACCTGTCTTCTCTTGCACAGCGCCATTGTACATAGTACACAGTAGCACTACTCGACTGATCTGCCCCATGGATTAACCGACGATCCAGGCTATGAGCGTAGACGAACCTCCACGTCCAGCGAAATGGGCACTTTGATCTATTTGTTCAGCGTCTTATCTGAACCACACAGTCACAAGATAGGCGTGCTTGTAAACATCGTGACTTATCTTCGCCGGCCTCTAAGAGTACGGCACTGGCCCTATGAAGATCTACCCCGAGCCGAGCACAGCGGGAGGTCCCATTACCCATGTCAAAATCTAATGAGTTGACAGGATATTGTACGGAGCGGACCCGTGCTTGTCGAGCATCAAAGTCCTCCAGTCGACGCCACTGCCACAAGACAAGATTCGCAGTCCAGAACTCCAGCAAGACGATAATTCTCTGAAGACGAGACTGTCGGGAGTACTGTCTACGCATCATATCATGCTGCATTGATTCGAGTCCGAGCCAGCGTTGCAGCTGATCTTTGTCGCGCGCTTCTCCATACAGATGAATCGAAGCCATGGAGAGATCATCCGACTTTGACTTCGCATGACCCACCATGTCTCCACCTAGCTGGTCTTTTTCGGCAGGTATTCTTCGACATTGATCGGGACCCATCTAAACGAAGGTCCTTTTGAGATTTTGACGCATAGATTCAGATGAAGGTTTGCGCGTCTACCTCCACGCTCTCATTACACATACAAAAAGCATTCGAATGGCACTTGGACTGGAAAAAAGTCCAGGAGAATCCCCTTTTGACAATTCTCGATATCTCGGAAATCACAACAGCATACCTTCATTTTGGGCCCTCTCAAACTTCTCCCAAGGTTTGCTCTAGGATAATTGTTTCACCGTCCCTTCCGTGCCACCCATTCCGATTTCCAAGATGAGGGGTTCACTCCATTGGAGCAGTCTACTCTTATTGGCATCTTGTGCTGCAGCCAATCCTCAGAAAAGAGCGGAGAATGAGTACGATTATGTGATCGTTGGAGGGGGTCTAACAGGACTTGTTACAGCGGCTCGTCTGTCAGAAAACACAAGAGGTGGGACAAATCGCGCGAAGAGTCCGGAAACATTTGCTGACTTTGACACAGTGTCTGTCCTGGTCCTTGAATATGGGTTCATTGATAGGAGCAACGCGACTACAATCCCCTACTATGCCACGACATCACAACCTGACAAGATGCGAAACACTACCTCAGATACCGAGCCGTATCTGGGCAACAAGGCTGGCTACACCGTAAGCGCGGCTATGGTTGCTGGTGGTGGCAGCCAGGTCAACGGAATGACGTTCCATTATGCTTCCAAAGGTGATTATGACTCTTGGGAGGCTTTAGGAAATCCTGGATGGGGCTACGAGGGTTTGAAGCCTTACATGAAGAAGGTAAGTGGTTTCAGGACGGTACAGATGGGTTTGCTAATATAGATAGTCTACCGAATTCACAGCGCCAACCGTGGAGATTCAGAAATCGTTAAACTACTCATACGATGCGTCTGGGTATGGAACAGACGGTCCAGTACAGGTCTCCTTTCCCGATTTTCAGTACCCCGATCTCTGTATGTTTCACTTTGCGCGTCATCAATGTGACCAGGGAACTAATACAAGATCAGATAAATTCAAGGATGGTTTTGCTGAGGGTGGGATTCCCTTCATCAAGGAACAAGCTCTTGGAAACGCCACGGGGGTATTTTTTGTCCCCTCGGACATCAAACCTGAAGACAAGACCCGCTCATCGTCGTTGTTCGCCTACTATGACAAGGTGTCCAGCCGCACCAATCTGAAGCTACTTCCAATGCACCAGGCACGGAAGATATTGTTTGACCCCAAGAGCGACAGCTCTACACTTATTGCCACTGGTATCGAAGCTGTGAACCGCACGTCGGGTGCAACTGTCCAGTTTACAGCCAAAAAGGAGGTCATTCTAGCAGCCGGCGCAATTTTCACCCCACAACTTCTCCAATGGAGTGGGATTGGACCGAATGACGTTCTCGAAGCTGCAGGAATCGAAACCAAAATTGATCTCGCGGCAGTTGGTAGTAACTTCCAGGATCATCCTGTTTCCTATCTCTCCTGGACACGTAAGTACCACTAGAATAGACTTCCTTGCACACTCTTATACTTACGCACCCGGTTTAGTAAACAACACCTTTCCCACCCCAACCGAACTTACAACTAACACGACCTTCTGGACCGAATCGGAAGCCCTCTACACCGATGAGAAAACTGGCCCCCTAACAAAAGCCCAAGGCGGTCTCATAGCCTTCCCCTCCCTCAACATGATAACAAACGACTCCTCCACCCTCCTCTCCACCCTACAATCCCAAAAATCAACAGACTACCTCCCCTCCATCTACGCCTCCTACTCCGAACTCAAAGCCGGCGTAAAAGCCCAACGAGCCATCCTCACAAAACAAATCAAAGAGGGAACCGTAGCCATCGCCGAGATACCAGGCAGCGGAGGTGGTTCCCAACCAAACGCCCTCCAAAAACCCTTCAGCCGAGGAACAATCCACGTAAACCCCAAAGACGTCTACGGAAATCCCCTCGTTCTGCACGATGCCTTCCACAACCCCTTCGACAAAACAGCAATGTTCGAATCCATCCAATACACACGGAAACTCTTTTCCTCAAAAGCCCTCGCGCCCCTATCTCCCGTTGAAGTCCTGCCTGGCGCACAACATACAGACGAAACTAGCGTCATCGATGCGCTTTTGGCCGCTGGGGTGTTGAACCCCAGTTTCGCGCATCCGAGTTGCAGTTGTCCCATGATGCCTAAGAATATCGGTGGTGTTGTTGATTCCGAATTGAGGGTTTATGGGACGAGTGGGTTGAGTATTGTTGATGCTAGCGTGTTGCCTATTATTCCGGCGGCGCATTTGCAGGCGACTATGTATGCGGTTGCTGAGAAGGCGGCTAATATCATCAAGGCGCGGGCGTAGTGTTGGTTATGTGGAGGAATGAGTTGGTGGGATGAGCATGTTCTTTTCTTGTATTTAATGATAATTGATACTTTGGGGGCATTAATGGCAGCAGAGTTCTCGATTTTTGGCTATTCATAGTGGTAGGACTACCGCCGTCTAATCTTTTACTGCTTGCTAATTGGAAATGATCAAAAGTCATGATAATGTATTGCTGTTAGGTATCATTGATACACCAAGTAGCCGCAATTAATCAAACAAAATGTCCCTATAGTTCAATACACTTTTGGTTTTCCATGCTGCACGAGAGATCTCTGTCTAGCAGACTCGGCGCTTTCTTTCAAGATACGGACAACCTCGTAATGCTTGTGTTGCCGAGCCATTTCAAGTGGCGTCTGCGACCTTTTGCCTTTGAAATTCAAACGAGCCCCGTGCCTGATCAGTAGCTGAGCCATGTCTACATGTCCTGCTTTGGCGGCAGCTGATAAAGCGGTCCTCCCATTTGAGGATACCCTGTTGACATCAATACCAGCTTCGAGGAGGACCTGAATGACAGCGAGACTGTTGTCTCGTGAAGCTCGATACAAATGGTTAAAGGCGGTATCGTAAAGAACCACAGCTTGAACCCGTAGCAATTCGAATTTGGCGCCCTTTTCTAACAACAATTTGATCACAACTGGATTTCCCAATTGGCAGGCTTTGTCCAACTCTTTGGCTCCTTGGTTGTACCAGATATCGATTTCCGGGGGACTTTCAAGTAATTCCCGAACACAATCTTCGTGGCCGTTCTTGATGGCATGAAACAAAGCCGACTCGCTATATACTCTTTGAGGTAGGGTTTCTGCCCCATGCAACAACAACTCGCGTATAACTTTGTCTTTTCCATTACTTGCGGCCAGCATCAGAGGTGTCATTGTCCTGGATATCGCCACAGCTTCAATATTGGCGCCTTGCTGTAGTAGAAAGCTTACCACCCTGACATGTCCTGCTTGCGAAGCTCTGTGAAGACCAGTGAGGCCAGACATGGCAGCTCGAAAGTCAGTATCGGTAACTGAATCGACGTTTTTCATTTTAGGCTGGAGCCATTGCACGACAGCTTCGTTTCCATCCTCGCATGCCCAACGAAATGCCTTGTAAGGTGTTTTGTAGGGCATATTGTGTGGGTCGAAGCCTTGCTGCCAGAAGTGATGATCGTGCTAGCTGGTCAAACTCTGTGTACGAATCAACATGAGTGGAACTGCCGTTCGTGTCTTCGCACTTCCGCGGAGACTGTGCTATGTTTTGTGAGTAAGGCGGCGGTGGCTTGTGGTTGTTTGGAGGAATAGCGATCCTACTGATCTCAGGTGATGGACTTGGATTCATGTCAAATAATGAGTGATTCGGGTTTGGAGTGATAGCTATGATCGAAAGGGTATGAAGAAGAAACGCTGCAAAAGATCAACCAGCCCTGACTACCTTAGAGAGAGGTCTTTCACTTGTGTGACATCCGCCAACGGGGCGTAGTTATTTCAACGGCGCTCAGCCTTGCATCTGACTCACCAGTACCTGTGGTATGTCCAATCATGCTATGAACATCAGCAACGTGCTTCGTTTTCTCCATGAGACGTAGTTCGATGAGGCAGTGATTAAGAGTGAAGAACTGCTATGTATTTGTCCAGAGTGAGAAGAATTTGAGGATAACAGAATGGAGCAGCACTTGTTGGCCATCGCGTGTTGACGGACCACAGGAAGACATTGAGGCTCGTATTCTGATGGAGAATTAGAGCCCAAGATGGATTCTTTCAATACAGTTAGAACCAACGTTGATATTGGTGTTTCGAGTGGAAGCTGGACTTCGGAGCATTGGAGATAAGATACAAAATGAAGTCGGTCTGAAAAGTTCGGGCAAACACCCCAGCTTGGTCTCAGAAGTACACCATGCATCCGCATAGTATTCTTGATGTCAACCTCCATGCTATGCAACGATTGAATGCGCAGCACAGCATGGCACCAAAGAAGAAGAAGCCCCCCGCGAAGCCAAAGAACCCGAAAGAGGCTATTCTCCAGAATGCCCAGAATGCTATTCAGGAACGCCTGAAGACAAGTCAACAGTCTCCTCCCAAACCCGACGATGCGCCTGCGCCGGTACAGGCTGCAGAGCCTGCGGACTCGGACTCTTCCGACGATGAGGACTTCAATCCCAATGAACAGTCTATAGAGGCTGAGTCCTCAAGTTCGGAAGAAGAAACAGAAGCTGCGAAACCAGGCGCAAAGCACAAGGCCAAACGTAAGCGCAATGACGACGAGGTTGATGCCGAGCTAGCATCTGGAGACGAAGGCGTTATCCAGCAAAGGACAAGTAAAAGGCACAAGAAGGGTGGTGACGAGGGATTTCTGTCGGATGATGAAGGAGGAGAGGCTGGATTCATAAAGACGAGGGCACAACGGAGGACCGAGTAAAGTCACGAAGCTGCATTAGGCCTGACACATGATACTGACTATTTGTAGACAACATGAAAGACGACCTCTCACACAGATCGGAAATGCGACAGCAGATGTCGACGCCATCTGGGCACGACTCGCCGCCTTGCCCATTGGACGACCTCCGGAACCACTCGAACCTAGGCCCATCGAGAACGAGGAAGACTATATCACGATACACCGGGCAACAAAGTTTGCAGGTCAGGTCACAACGGAGGAGCGGCGAGTTCTCAAAACGTCACAAGAGGCCAAAGTCTATCTTGCCGAACAGGAGGCAAATAAAAATCAGCAGCAGAAGGAGCAGGAAGCAGAATTGGCAGATGCTAAGCGCGAAGGCGAAAGTGATGGTCCAGCTCCCGCACCACTACGAAGACCTCTATTTCGCAAGTCTCGATTTGAGCCAAATCCAACAGGTGAAGTAAAAGCACTTCCACCACATTTACAACTTAGATGGCCACGCGATAAGATGCTTACGAGGAAGGCCCCAGGAACCGACGAGAACGCAGCCTTCAATCCTCGAGCATTGCCAACTCTCACGCCTGCAACCAAACTCAATACTGTACAAAAGTCAAAATACGACTGGGCTGGATATGTGGACAAAGCCGGCATTGCCGAAGAGCTGGACCAATATGGCAAGAGTAAACAGAGCTACGCTGAAAGAACTGGTTTCTTGAACCGCATGGAAGGCAGAAAAGAGGAGGAGAGGTTGGCTGCGAAGAGGAAGGTGGCATGATGTTCTTGTTCTTGAGCGCGCATTATGATACCCAAATCAATTAGACACAGATACGAATCATCAACACTCCTTTGGGGGCAAGATTTTTTGCAGGCGAAGGTAGAAGTAAGTAGTTCCCTTTATTCATATCCACGCATTGTCATCGGGTGAGATACTATGGGAACGCTCGATTTTAGACTAGGGGCTCAATAGAATCGAGCACTTGCGAGGTCTTACAATTATGCCATACAACTATCGCCGCAGCCGCATGGTTAGGTACTGAATTGAGGGTTCATTCATGTAAGTGTGGTTGAATTTTTGGTTGCTTGCGGGAGGATGGATGCCCCAGTGTGGAAGGATTCTGATCACTTCGCGTGGGGCGTTTGTGGTTGGAGATTGAAAGTATACTGGATGATACCCTTCTGACATTCTTACATCCTTGAAAAAGCACGAGAAGGTCGCGGATGTACACACTCAACACCTATGCGTCTGAGGACTCAGAGTTGCTATCCGGACCTTCATCGACTCTTATCTTCTGACTTCGCCCCTGGGCCAGAATGGACGGGTTGTAGTTAGAGAGAAGAGTACCCCAATCACGTGGCAGCCTTGTCAACACGACTTCTCAACACTGGGGCTATTCATCAACCCCGCAAAAGCACTTCGTAGACTTTCTGCCCTCCCACCACCATCACTAAAGAGTCTTCGAGTTCAGGCATTCGCCATGGAAGAGTGAGTAGTAACAGTCTATCTGTCAACCCGCCTATTTTAATACTTGCCTAGACCTCCACCACCGCTGGACAGCGCTCCTCCTGTCGAAGTCAAAGCCACCACTACTGAAAACAGCCCTCCCATTGCCGAAAGGTTGGCGAGATACCGGGACGATTTCACCAAGTAATAGTCAATGCGTTCCCCCTTCACTCTCCGGTCAAACATACTTCATCTACAGGATCGGGAAGAAGATGTGTCGCGTCTTCGTTGGAGACGATCCAGAGCCCTACCCTGTCCATCACGACCTCATTGCAGCTTCCTCGGAATTCTTCAATCGGGCTCTTAATGGCGAGTTCAAAGAAAGTAACGGCGATGTCAAGCTTCCAGCACAGAAATCCCGCACCTTCGCGGCCTATCACAAGTGGCTGTATACGAATACATTCGGACCTTCGGGTAGAGATCATCCGTTCAAGGTTCATTTCGAGAGGTACTTTCTCGGAGATGTGGTCCAGGACGAGCGATTCCGCAACTCGGTCATCGACTCATTCGTCAAAAAAGTGGTCGACACCAATGAATATCCTGTAGGCTCCAAGCTTGTCGCCTGGGCCTTTGGAAAAACCCCCAAAAGCTCAAAGCTCAGGCAGCTTCTAATCGATTTTTGGGCGCACGGTACGGACCCTTCGTGGTATGAATTTGAGTCTTGCCAAGGAGGAGATGGACAATACCCCTCGGAATTTCTGTATGAGGTTCTGAAAGCCTCCTCATCGCGTCCCAAAAAGCCCAAGAAAGCAGACCGTCCGTGGGTCCAAGATACTTGCCAGTACCACGACCACAAAGATACTCCAAAGTGTGCTTGATCCATGATCAACACCATGAGGGATCATGACCATTGGATTCAATCAAGAATGGATGCTATCAACGTTGCTGATCGACTAGCTTGAGGACAAGGTATCGAGCAGGTTTCATGAAAAAGAAGCCAACTCTCTATTGAAGAATCAGAGATACAAGGAGTCAATAACATGAAGAGATCTGGAAGCTGGAAAGAAGAGCACAGAATTGATTCTTTAGCACAGCATCCACGAATAGTAAACAGGAGTCTTCACATATGACCTTTTTCTTCCTCTCTTCATAAGACTAACACAATTCTTTTTTGAAAATTACGACACGACTCAACACATGATCGAGCAATTTAATATACAACCCTCCTACTCCCCACCCTTCCTTCACAAACCCATCAAAACCATGCCTTACTCCAATACTCACCACCCCGGAAAACTCATCTAGACAAATTCCTGCATAAAAATCCTCCCACTCACCACCCCACGACATCCTGACGTAACATCTAAACATCGATATTCCAAACTACAGAAAATTGTTTCACGTGTGATATTTCAAATATCGAAACCCTGAATGAAAACCTCTACTTCTTCTTCTGTTTGCCTAGGATATGGACATTGAGTAGTGGGCGTCCTGGCGAGATACAGATTGTTATTAGGGTTGGAGCTTTTGTTTCTTTGGGCTTGATGGGGAGGTACTGATGGGGAGTTGAGTTGGATGGGTTTGGATGGGTGAGATTGATTTTGGGAATCATCAAGTGAGGATTAATTGTTTTGTATTAAAGGAAGTCAATCATGACTGTCAATGTTCAGTATCCACGCCATCAGGAGATCTCCCAAAAGAGCATGAGATGGAAGATATTGATTGGTTCTTCTGCTACTGAGGACAAGTCGAAAATTGCTCAAAACTGGCAAGCAGAAAATGTTCCCTGTCCTGGGATGAGGATTCTGGTGGGAATGGTTCGGAGAAGTGAATACAGTTGAGCTGTCCCGATGGTAAAAGATCACGCAGAAGTATCCTCGCCCCTTCATGAAAGGATCCTTTGTCTCTTTCTCTTTCTCACTGGTCGTAAAGCTTCAGTGTTTCCTCCACCTCGTCTCTCAACGGGCCAACGATGATATACTGTTCAGCGCAAGTATGCCCCAGCATTTTTCGCAACTCGGAAGCCGCTTCATTCGCGTCATTCTGAAGTAAATCTGGTGGCGTACGAAGTCGCACTACCCTAAGCAGCTCGTTCGTAGCCTTGTGGTAAGTCTTCTTCATGTGAGCTGAGTGGGCAGCAGTCGAATCCTCAGTCTCCTCTCCTGCTTTTGGCTGACAGCTTAGATCGTCGAGACGCTGTTCTTCTGTTGTGTTGGTGTATCTCTCAAGTGCAGCCTTCACCCACTCTCTCAGCTCGCCTCCTATGGAATCTTCACCCTGGTATCTAGTAGCCAGCTTATTCTGCAAAGCACAGGCATTCCTTGCTCCAAAAACACGTTGCTTATCTGTGGTCTTTATATTCATGGCATACTGAACCATGATAAGCTGTTTGCGAGTGCTGTCGTCTGTTCTCTTCTGGTGTGTGGCCAGTTCGGCAGCTTTTTTCTCCGTTTTTATTTCGTGTTTTACGCGCTGGAGCTCGAAGCCATGGAGGCCTTTTTCTTCCACTGATTTTGCGTGCAGTTCGAGTGTCGCTTCCACATCCGTTTTTAACTGGCCTGAGATGAGATGTCCACGCCTGTTTTTCAGCCTAGCAGCAGCAGCGGAACCTTCCACAGTCTGTTTTTGTGTGGCACCAGACTCCATAGAGCATTTCAAAATCTCAAGCTGTGACTGAATACCCTCATCGTCGTTTCTTCGACACTGTACCAATTCGGCTTTTCTTTCCTCCTCCTTGTCCCTTCTCATCTGAAAATTATCGTGGCCCTGTGTGCAAGCATCATCGAAGCATTCGCCATCACTCAAAGCAACCAGGCAGCTCGGTATAATATGAACGAGATTTCCCTCGTGTCGAAGATACTTGATCGTTGTGCAAGTTCCCATCTGAAATTCTAGACACAACACGCTTGGGCTTCCGTAACAGGTTGAGGTTCCAGGATAGTCTTTTTTTCGACAACCTCCATGGTGTAGGTAGTGGCCACAACAAGAGCCGAGTGTGCCGATGTAGTACGGGCTCTTGTTGAGATCAGCAGCACTGGCGACGTTGCCAGTAGTATGGGTGCTGGTGGAGCTTGGATGAGACGTAGCCATATGCTCGGCGTCTGAGGTGGTGTCATTGGCGTCGACAGCTTGGACGACAGGTCGGAGAAGAGTCTCACTTCCGGTATTGACTTCATGAGTGACTCCATCTTCATCATCAATGTTGGAGGCAGAGTGTTCAGACAGGAAGAAATCGATGGGAAGATCATCTGCTATGGTGGCACCGGTCTCTGTGGCCATCTCTAGCTCCGGAGCTGGTTTTGTGTCATCAATCGCTGATGGGAAATTAGTATGGCTTCCCAACTTTTAAGTTCTGACTTACTGTCGCCGTCCGAAGGCATGAGTACAGCGAACGTGCTGCTGAGATGAGCATAGTCATCTGCGACGTCAAGCAATGATTCGATATCCATGGTACTGGTGGCTGCTGTGGAAGTAACGGGTGAACGAGGCTACATGGAGATTGATGTTGTTGTGGTCGCGAAAAATTGTCTCCAAGATTCTAGACTAGTGCTCAGTGTTGTGAGAGTAATGATAGCGCGTCGGATTTTTTGATACCTTGGATCATCCCAGGCCACAGAATCCGATTTGAAACATGGGAACTCCAGACGATCAAGACTGGAAGCTTGACCATATGTTTATTAATCACGTGGACTTCAACCCTCAGATTCTGGAGCCGCCATCTCAAGTTCCCTAATGATAGATACGTCTCTACAGTTTGCCCGTGAGAATATTGTCCCGGAGAGGCAGTCCACCCACAGCAATACCAACGCAGCTGTCTCACCGAGGACACCGTCGAATCTGGACTCCTCAGGTCATGATCAATGTCGCTATATATCTGTCAAAATATTTTTGGACATTGTTGAAATTTATCAACATCGATCCCAAATACACGATCTAATCTTAACTCCAAGTTTTCGACCATCAGGTCACTATCGACGAGCATACCCCGCGACGTTACCTCAATGGTGGAGTTGTTGTTAATTTTTCTAGGAAGTAATGTCAGCATGTCGAAAACTCAGCGTCTTAGACAAAATCATTGGGCAGATAAATCAGCAGTCACGCATTAGGATATGGTTGGAAGGTAATATGAGAAAGAGTTACTAACAAATTATTGCTTCAATTCGTTCTGAAATTCCTGAGAGGGTTGGGCGGATGCCAACAGGCATCCATATACGCGAAATATCCTACTCTCACTATTCGGTGCGTGACTACATTCGAAGGTGTTGGCAATGCTCAAGATATCTCGCAAGAACTTCATCCACCTGTTTTGCCAACACAACATCACCGAATTGACCAAGCTTACCTACTACGCAACTTTTCATATGAACTTGCGCCCTTGTTCACCGCAAGTGGGTGCACACCTGCCTCCATTGCAGCTTCAAGTTTCCTGACCCATAATCTTGCCCACCACAGCTCCAATTTTCTCTTCTCATCTACCCTTTTCAAACAAAGTAAGATACCAGATTGTCGTGTCCCAGTCTGCATCCTGCAATGAAGCATCGGCTATCCTTGATCGCACGCGGGCAGCTTGGTAAGATGTGTACGCGAGTGTCGTAGTCGTGAGAGAATTCTGTCACCGCACAGGAGCCTCTCTTGAAGTCTTGGCAGAGAAGCGGGCTATTTTCAGAGCACTTGATACTGGCGTAACGTTTGCTTCGAAGCTCACGAATACAACAGATTTGGAACGCGTCGATGTAAATTTTATCCTGGTGATCGCGCACAGCGGCAGCGACGTTGTCGATGACGTTCAAGATTTGTGAGCCTAAAAATTGGCTGTCGGATTGGCTGTCTGTGGTAGAAGAAGTATCGGTATTTGCACGCCCGTGAGTAAGGGCTTTTGTTATCTACTTCGGCGCTTACCTGTTTGCAGGTCATGCCTCTTCTTTTGTCTGCGACATGTCTGGCATTCGGTCTTGAACGGTTCATTGCCTGTACTTTAGTTTTTACTTATGATTAAGAGATTTGCAATACTGATCCGGTCATATCGAATCGTATCCGCCTCTTCCGAAAAACGTACCCATCTAATGTCTATCTTTCCTTTACGCAGGCCATGATTTCATTCAAGCCTCCACACTCAAAACATGTCCCAAAAACCTCTCATGCACCCCTCTCCAACTCTCCTCACCCTTACTCTTCACCGTCCCAATCAAAAGCCTCGAGCACTTTATCTCCACATCTTCCGTCAAAACCCACTCCCCCTCTCCCTCCTTCGGCTCCTCATTCCTCGTCACAGTCCACAAACTCCTCTGCGTCAGCCCCAAAGGCGCTCTAATCATCCACTCCACGCCATTATCTAGATCCGTGATATCGGCGTGGAAGGAAACGGTTGAGTCCCAGAGACCTGCTGGGAGAGTGTGCATGTGGTCTGTTACTTTGTAGTATTTTGTTGCTGGATTGGAGGGAGTTGAGGTGTTTGTGGGCGCGGAGAGGGTTTCGTAGCTTGCGAATTCGGGGTCGAGACGGATTAGGAGGTCATGGTTTCGGAAGACTTTGAGGGCTTTCTCGAGGGTTGCGGTTGGGGGGAGGGGGGTTCGATGGGAGAAGGCTGCTGTGGTGTTGAGGACTTTGTTGTTGTTAGTTGCGTCTGAGCATGAGGTTGTGGGAATACTTACAAGACATTGTGTAAAATGAGCTATGGTTACAGTGAGTTTGATGGTAGAAGTAAATAGTCGATGTGTATATAAACAATATTCACAGGAGATTGGTAAACCAAGGCTTAGTTCCTAGGAGCACCTTAAAGCGCTCCATACCTGATATTCTATGGAGGTGGACGACTTCAAACCCAGCAGCAAACACTGGAAGTGCTTATCAGTTTCGATCTTAGTTGGAATTCTGGCATCGTTGAGATCGAAATGATGGTGAGTGATGTCGTGGGATGCTCTCTGACTCCATGGCGGCCCCTCCCTCCCAATTACAACAACCTAACAACCTTCAGCATCGTCCACCTGCTTATACCTTCGAAGGCAGACCCGCGAACTTCCCTGTGCAATCGAGCCTCGAGAGTCTTTGTATGTGTTGATACGTACCCAGATCTAGATTCACCCATACGCCTTCCCATACTGCTTATAAGCAACCTAAGGCATGAACCTGCCTTCCGACGCCAATGGCTTTTCATCCCACCCCTTGTTCACCAGAAAACCTGTGCAAGGTGCTGGATTATGCTCCAAATGCTCTCCCTACTATGGCGCCGGTGGAGTCATACAAGAGATTGGGATGTCAGTGTTGCACAACGTCGAAGATGTTCGTGCCAACAAGCATTGCGCTTGCTGTAGAATGCTTAACTCCATAATGTCAAATGCAACATCCAGAGCGAAGTTCAAGACCATAAGAATCGATCGGTCTGAGATTGCAATATACGACCAAGAACTCATGCATCTGCTTGGCGGCATCACATCGGTGCAAAGTCAGCCGAAAAGTCAGCAGTCCAACCGCCAAAGCCAGACAAACTATCGACTCGTGAATGTGGATCTCGCCTCCGGCACACTAGATTATGGCAAGTTGAGGCTCCATTTGCAAAGATGTAAATCGCAGCATTGTTTAGATGTTAAGACAGAGAGAGAACGTTATCGAACCTCCATAAGCGTGACGCTTGTGGATGTCGAGAGGATGTGCTTGGTGAGAGCTTCAACTCGTCTGCCTTATGTTGCTTTGAGCTACGTCTGTAAGTGACCTTCAAACTCTGTTGAGTTTAAGCTCGTCTGATCAGAACTTGATAACAGGGGGCGGAGTGGCTGGCAATCTGGCCACCTCTGCCAACCGAGAGCAACTCGAAGAGCCAGGATCACTGACTTCTATCGCTTCCTCCATTCCTTCCACAATCAAGGATGCTATGACTTTGGTGAGAAATTTGGGCGAACGCTGGCTATGGTGTGACCAGCTTTGTATTGAGCAAGATAACGCAGCACAAAAGCATAGCTCTATTCGAAATATGGACATCATTTACCGCCAATCCCTGTTAACGGTCGTGGCTTTCGGAACCTCCAAGTCCTCTGACGAGCTACCTGGTATCCGTCGCAATAGTATGAGAAGACCAGAGCATTTAGAGCTTATCAATGGTTGCCAATTTGAAGCCCGGGCCTCCTCGAAGCTGGCCGACCAGATCTCTCACACAGTGTACGAATCTCGAGCATGGACATTCGCTGAGCGGATGTTATCGCCAAGATGTCTCTATATCACCTTGGAGTTCGTCGTTTACCACTGCAAGAAAGGACATTCTGACGATGCTTGGAAGTATTTACGACGTCACGCAGATAGCACTCATGGAGAAATCGTGAAAGCATTTGCACAAGATCTCAACGCTGCCACGCATTCTAGTTGGGAGGCAAATCGTACTCTTTATAAAGATCTTGTCGGCGTCTACACAAAGAGGCATCTTGCTTTTGCCTCAGACAGATTGAATGCGTTTAGCGCAGTCTTGTCTATGCTCGACTCAGGAGACTCTGGCGGTACTCTTTGTGGCCTTCCCGAAGCTTACTTGGACGAAATGCTTCTCTGGCAGCCTTCATACGATAGCCGCTCGACCCCCCTGCTACGTAACCATCTATTTGCGAGTTGGTCATGGGCCGGGTGGTCAGGTCCTGTGTTCTATGATTCAAGAATTGTATCACCGGTGGCGAGTCTTGCCGAAGTTCAATACTCTTTCCAAACAAAGAAGAGGACCCTGCAAAGACAGCCAAAGGCCTCGAGAGATCTTCTGGATCGAAAAGATGAAATTCCCGGTGTTGATGTCCTTTTCTTTGAAGCAGAATTCATGACAAGAAAAGGAGTTGCATTTGTTGGAACATCACTGAAAAGGTCCAAGGGAACACTTAGTCGCATGACTTCCCCAGCCGTTCGTTTTTATCACGGTGATGATGAGGTTGGTGCTCTTCACATATCTTTGGAAGAGCTTGATATGGCCTCCCTCAGGCTCTTGGGCAGAGAATTTGGTGGGTGGGGTGGCCCGTACTATAACTTTATCAAGTTGTCGACCACATCTTATGATGATGGAGATGTCGATGACTCCCAAGATCGTGTCATGATCATGCTGGTAGGTTTACCGTCCGACGGTCTAGCAGAACGCTTAGCAACTGGTTACATGCTCAAATCCTTCTGGGACTCGGAGCCCAGATCGACGAAGGAATTTACGCTTGGATGAGGGGCTATCAACATCATATGGGCCCGACTCCCTTTGGCACGTTCTCAATCTCAAGCCAGACGTCTCTTTCGGCAGTCATCAATCTAACGCGTTTTTCAATTTCTACATTTGGGATTTCAATCAGAGCAAGTGTTTAGCCACTTATCTCTCGTCAGAAGAGAAGGAGAGACAAAGCCAAATGATCCACCTAGAATCGACCTGCATACGAGTTCCTAAAACTTGATTGTAAGACGGAAGCATTTACAACAGAATCCTCAGCACAATCTCAAATTCTCAGCATCCTCAAAAACTCATAATTAGCACGACAAAAACGCACTCCCTTTTCACAGATCTCCGCCAAATCAAATCCAAATTCCCTCAAACAAGCCCAACCACGCTTCAAAGCAGAACCCACAATGTTCAAAACACCCAAATCAACCAATCAATCAATTCCATCTTTCCGTATTCTAAACCTCCGAACCACCAAAATACAAACACGACGCTCAACGTTATACACCACCCATCTTCCCAGAGCAACATCCGGCCAGGTCGACAAGCCAACCATCCACCCAACCTCCCAATCGATACAAAATCCCCAACTCTCCCCAAAATCATCAAATCAATCAAAACGAGACTCAAACAGGAAGAGAACGTCGCTCTAGACCTCCCTCAACCCCTCTCACCCTACCAACATCTCTCATCCCTTTCCTTCCACCCAACATCTCTCCTCCACTATCCCCCCACTATCCCCCCACCTCCCCAGTTCAGACCCTCCTCACCAATCCTCCTCACCTCACCTCACCATCCCATCCCATCCATCCCATCCATCCCAAAATAACCCGCCAATCCAAACCCCCCATCAAAAAAGCCCCCCTCCCCATGTCATCCCACCATCAACCAAAACCCAAAGTATACAAAACACCAATAAAGTTTGACTTTGCAAGGTGTGGATAGGTACAAATCTAGGGTTCTATTATAGAGTCAGCTTGTGGGGGGCTTCAGGTTCGATCTATCTCTGCACCTAGGGGCCGCAACAATACATAGACGGAATACCTACACAAACAGGACAAAGTTATGACGCTCTTTTTTCACGGTATTTTCTATATCAATGTCGAGTCAGCACAAGGTTATCAGGGCATTCCATGTGTATCAATCAGTCTATGACAATAAGCTTCGAATTCTCCCGTATGCGACATCTCATCTTCAGATTCAACATGCTTGAAAAGGGCGCGAAACTGACAGACAAAAAAAAGGCGAAAGCAAACCAAAAAGATACAATTCCACCGAGCTGACGGACCAAACAAAATCATCTACTTAGGTATCTAGGAAAGATGGAAGTAAACCACCCACCACCCACAAAAAACCATAAAAATGCACTACCTCAGGGAAACCCACCAACACTAGCCACCCCCTTCAAAGCGGCAACGTAGTAGTCTTCCTCAACAACTTCGGCACATAACTATCATCCCTAGCCTGCTTCTCCCTTCTAGAATCCTGCGCACTGTGAGCACTCTGGCCACTCTGAGCACTGGTCTCACTTCTCGCACTCTCCGGTGTCGCACTCTGACTCCTCCTCATACCCGGCCTCATATTCGACTCATCCCTTATAATCTCATTAATATCGTGATCATCAAGCTGCGTCGTCGTTTCCACCGAACCAATGGTAGCGAGACCAGAGTCCCACGAAGCATACGGATCTTTATCCTCAAAGGCGGCGAGTTCGTCCAAGTAAGAGCGACCAGTGTCACTATCGGGGACGACCGGACGACCAAATTCGCCAGAGTAGTTGGAGGAAAGTGGATCTGTGGATGAGGTTGCGTTTGACGATGAATTTGTGGCGGGCACGATTTCTCCTGCGGCGGACGCGCGACGATATTCGTCTGCAGCGTGTGCGAGTTCCTTCACGACGGATATGCGACGGATTTCGTCCACGAGGGATACACGACGATAGTACTCCCCGTAAGAGCAAGGACAGTCTGGGTTCATCGTGCTGTAATGTGCTTTGAGGAGACAGTCGTCCTTGTGGTGGCATACGCATCGATTCTCGCACACGCAACAAGGGCGGGATTCAGCCTGGCCGAAGCTGTCGCCGAACTTTACGGACGGACCGCTGCACTGGCATTGATCGTCGTGATCGTACTCGTTAGTGCCATCGTATGTTCCCTGTTCGCCTGCAATGGCCATGACGATGGAGAGGACTTTCTCCGGTCCGCTGATCATAGGACAATGACCACAGTCCTCAAGGAGCTCACTATCAATCGCAGCTTGACTCACGGGAGCATCACGCTGAAGGTCCTCTGTGTAGAGCAGGTCTGCTTCACAAATAATGTATGTGGTGTGAATGAGTTTCCAAGCAGGACTTCCGGTGGTCAGGACGATGTCTGTTGCTCTGGCAGTGAAGCGAACGAGATGCGAAGCCCAATGGTCTCGTTCCATAGCACCGACGTCGTTGTAGAGAATCGCATCTGGCTCATAGAGGATCAGGCTGTCGTCATTCTAGAACAACGTTAGCAGATTTCGGGTAGACAAAGCGCAATCCAAAAATCAATGAACCAGAAGGTTTCAGACCTGTTGCTTGATGAAGTCAGGCCATTGGCCACCATAACAGTCTTTGAGCGATTGTCCATGCTCAGGCAAAAATCCACAAACACTAATCAGCTCCGTCACTCCACCCTGTTTGTCCATATTGTTGCGAACCTGCTTGCTGAGTTCGGCGAGGCACTCACTGGCGACGAAGCTGCCATAGCCATGAGCAAGCACAACGATATCGTGACCATCCGAGGCCAGGTCAAAGACGAGCTGGTATATCATGGAACAGTCGTCGTTGAAGCTTGATGTGCAATTGTCTTCGGTATGAGCGGTCAGGAGCTGCGGACAGACTGTGGCAAAGCCTTCTGCGGTGAGCATATCGATGAGGCGTCCGTAGTGTGTAGGAGTGTGCCATGCCTCGTGGATGATAACGACGACTGGGAACGCGTCTGAAGCCATCGCTGCACGAGGCGGTGGGTACGTAGTAAAAAGAGATAAAATTTGGTTAGATATAGGGTCTGAAGGCTGTAAAAGGGTGGCTTTGTGCGTAAATAGGCTGTGTAAGACGGAATGACGAGTAGAAGAGTGCCAAAACGGTTGGACGTGGTAGTTCTGTAGCAAATGAGGAGGTTTTGGGTATGTGAAGGAGAGCGAAGGGCTCGGAGTGAGAGAGAGATAACATAGGATCGATCTCCCAAAGGAAAGCGCAGACCACGGCATTGCACTTGCCAATATTCACCTTCAACAGCAGCTTGATATGTGAAAAAATCTTCGACTGACTATAGCTGGCGATAACGCTGCAGCAACATGTTTTTGGAAATAGCCAGATATTCGTCGCTATCGGGTTACAGCTGGAGGACTTGGAATCCAATGGCGATCTTCGATGTCGCGTGTAGGAGCATGCATCGACGCATTCACTGTTTGATGGGCAAGTCGGCATAGCTTCCATTTCGCTGATGTACCCACGGCAGCTTGTGCAATATGATCTTGTGGGTGTGGTTAGTTTGATGCTGAACTGGATACCCTTCGGCGTTCAATCAATGCAAGAGCTACCAGCAATCCAAGATCTCAACCCGTTCACCAAAGTCTGCTCGATCGAACACCCCAATCATAAATACTCACCTCCACTGCCCACTAAATCCTTCCACGACCACCAAGCTACATCTCTACCGCAACCTCCACACCACTCGCACCCTCCCCTACAATCACAACAACAACACCCTCAAGCCCAAGTATAACTACACCTAACTCTTCAATCTCAACACTATCCAACCCCCCATCTCAATACCCAAGAACCGTATCCAAGGCTCCTCCAACGCGTCACTTCATCGATAAATATTTTCACGCATCTCCTTTGGGTAATCCATTTGAAAAACCTCCAGGCTTCGCGTAGTTTCGGTGATAAGATGGAGATTGGGAGGTTATTTATTGCTAAACGTGGGTGAGAAGGAGGACCGTCGTCTGTGGTGAAGAGGGTTTGGAGATTTTTCTATGTCTCGATTCGGATTCGGAGCTTTTTGGTCACATGATAAATCGAATAACCTAAAGTTATCGTGAGGAACAAGAATCATCACTATCACTTCCAGGAAAGAAAGAGGAATCAGCATTTGGCGTCTGATATTTATTAGTCAGAACCTGAGAACAAGTCGTAGTGGAATGTCTTTCCGGCCGTTCGGTCTTCTCAGCCTTGCGCCAGCTACTCTTACTATATTTTCAAGACGGACATCATATCATGAAAGTAACAGGTACCATTGTCACCAAGACCAACAAAACCCGAAACTTCCTTCCCAACAACCGAGAGAGCCTTCCGTGAGCAGCAGAGCCGTAGCAAAGAAGTAACAACCAGAGAACAAAGTAAACCGTAATAATAAAAACATATTTACTTCCTCCCGTTCCAACCTTTCATCCACAAACCAAACTCAATTCTTCATCAGTATCACATCTCATCTCCGCCTCAGACACATACCATTAACCCACCACAAATAACGCTTACCACGAACACTTAGCACCATGCGCTTCTCGCTATTCGCTATCCCGTCGCGAGAATACATCGTCAAACACCTCACCCACTTCTTACCTACATGGCCCACATCATTTCCCGGACTCGCAATCACGTCCTGTACAGTCTCTTGCCAGCTCTGGGTAACAGTTTTCGTCGTGCTCGGAGTCATATTGGTGTACAGAATCAAATGCCGGTTTTTCGCGGTTTCCATAAGGCCTACGATTTCACTGAGCGATGGAGACGCGGTCGAGTTACGGACGCTTGGCGAGTAAGATAGAGTAGACTTGCTTGCTCGTGGGGATTTACTAATACTTCATGATTAGGGTGCTATTTGATAGTTCTCAATGAGGATTGTTTTCGCTCTTGCATCGATCGCTAGGCAGACTTCAATCGTTATGGTGGACGGCTGTGGAATGTGACGAGTTGTTGCAGCATCTGGAAGACTGGCCAGGATACCGATCATTTTTGGGAATTACTGTTGACGACTGGGAGACACGAGAATTAGGGGAGTTCGTTGTTGGTCATTGCTAGGAAGGAAATTGGAGACATTCGTTTGTGCTGAGATGTTGGCGAAGCTACGGCAGAATGGAAGACTGTCATTGGAGGTAGCGATGACTAGTCCACGTACCGCAGCTGAGGGCGAGAAAATGAGGCTGAAATCTGAAACAGGTAGCTAAGAATTAAACAGACTATGTGGACTTGTTCGCGATGTGATTCGCCGGTTGTTTGAGATCATGTTGTGAGCACCGTGACATTACTCCCTAGCAGCTCCTTATGGAAAATGGAATCGTGGAAATGACAACCCCTAGCCGACGAAAGGAACTCACACGTCCAATCCGGGGTAAATTTCCTGGTTACTGGGGTAATTCCTTTCTGGCAGCAGTGGCTGGCTTGCTGGCGCAACGGTTGCCCTTCATAATGTCGGCTGCGGAATACGACACAGCGACAAGCTCTGTGGCTGACCAGCCAACAAGTCTTGGCTTCACGACAGTTGTGCATCGCATTGTCCCGAAAAGGAAGGGACGCAGAACAGAAGTTGTGATTCTCGGAACGGTGATACCAGAGACGCTACGGAACAATGTGCTCCACTGAAATTCGCGAACTCGGATTATAACGTGGACGATACTGTGATGCCTTGTTTCAAGATCAGATAGCACGGCGAAGCTGCGCAGATTCGTCGGCCTCTGTTTTGTGGTGGGGTGCATCCTGAATCGCTCTGTTGAAGGAGTTGTGCCGTCTTGAATTCTTATCAGTGAGTACGTATTCTGCGGCGGAGAAAAGCAAGTGGTGACAAGCTCCTGACTGCTCAAAGTGGACCCCAGAGGCCTCGTTTGAAGACGCGAAGTCGGAGTCGGACACTTCGAAAGAGGCTAGCAGAAGATTTGTTCTAGTATCCAGGAGTCAAGAGTCACAAGAGTCAAGACGGGGAAATGGTGCTGCTGGCCTTTGTAGCACCATCCTTATGTGGCGCGTATATGACTGCGAGTTGAACAGTCCATCAGTAGAGCTTCAACTCATGAAGTTGCGATTGGCCGTCCCGGCATTCTCGTGGAATACTGTGAAGGTTATAGAAGAAGGAATGTCACTCTGCTCGTGCGCGCGGTAAGTGAATGGACCTTTCGTAGGGGCCAGAACTAGTGGAAATCTCTTTGGCGGCTCCAAATTTGCCAGGTGCACGACTAGAAAAGCAGAGTAGGGTGTCGGCGCAAGCTCCCGCCCAACCCGTGATGTGGTGATAACTGATATCTTGGTGGTTGTGCTCGAACGCACGATGGTCGTTCGATGGCTTGCATGGCTCCTGGGAGGATAATTGCCACGGTATCCGTACCTTGCAGCAGGTGTTGGAGTGACGTGGACAGGCGAGGACTCTTGGTGGAGCGAGATTCCGAGGAGCAGCGATAAAAATGGAACCTGGGAGGCGGTGCGGGACATGGCCTCGCTTTAGGGCGACTTGGCAGGAGAAGGAATGCGAAAGGATCATACGGCTGGGAAGAGATTCATGCAGGCACGAGACTTGGAAGCTAGGAGGCTACGACGAATCGCAGAGACACGGTGACGGAACTGCAGTTTGGCCCAGCTGAAGCTTGTTTGGTGTGAGCGGCGACGTCTCGCCTCTCCCGATCTTCTTCAGAGGCAGCAAGGCCGAGAGTATGATTATCGGCAGCAGGTGGGAGAGTATCAGTATCGGTAACAGTATCAGTAGTATGTACATCAGTATCAGTAGTATGTACATCAGTATCACTAGTATGTACATTGTTGTAGTCAAAGAGCACAAGGTCGAATTATAGACAGCGGGAGGGAGTCCTTGCCAGAAAGGCATACCCGTCCAAAATGGGGGGGGGGTGTATTAGTGGGTCATGGGCAGTGGGTCGTGAGCCTGACTCCTGAGTCGTTGGTCGTGGGTCGTGGGTCGCAATCATGGCGGCGGCGGCTCTGTGACTGCAGGTGAGGTGTGGCTTTGGAGCGGCTGGAAGTGCTGGGGTGTGGCTTTGGAGCGGCTCCAAGTGCCGGGGTGTGGCTTTCGAGCGGCTCCAAGTGCCGGGGTGTGGCTTTGGAGCGGCTTGAAGCGCCAGGGAGGACTCGGAGGCGTACTGTGTACTGTGTATTCTACCGTGTAGGAGGTAGACTGAGTGGAGGGATGAGACCCGCCAGACTCATTCAGTGGAGGGATCAGACCCGGTAGACTCGGTGGAGGGATGAGATCCGCTAATCTCATCAAAGTGCTGACTATCCCTACCCCGAGACTATGATTTGTCGACACGACGGCACTGAGACCAGCCAACTACCTTCAGCGGACGGATCGGGGGCTTGACTTTCGAAACATCCACCACCACTGAGCTCCATCCAGGCCCGTTGGTGGCTGCCACTGGCCGTCCAAGGCCCAGAAAAAGTCCGCCATGGAGAAGACGATCAGGTAAGGCGTCGTGAGAGATGTCACCGTCGTGCCTTGCGACTTGCGACTCTCCCGACGCTTGCACTACCTACTTCCATAGGTAGCGCCTGTCCTCTGCTCTGCATTCTCGTTGCTAGTAACATCTCCACCTTTCACTCCTTTCGTTCAGTGCGATCTGCAGACAGGCTCTGCTTTCTTTCGTTCATCATCATCCAAAAAGCTTTCCATTCATTTCCCCTGCCCCCAAAGCCCCCCTCCTACTAGAATAGTCGCTGCTAGACTACCGGACTTTCCGCCTACACGCTGCTGCTGTTGACTGTCGAGACAACATCGTTGAAGGAATCACAACAATCGCCCCAGGCTACAAGTCCACACATTCATTCAGGAATCACACTCGTTCAGCTCGAAACCATCCGTCAGACTTCTGGAAACCTTCCTCGCCGTAGGCCTCTCCCTCCTCCGAAGCCTACTGACAATTGCTCGACAATCCTGACACTGCTCGAACAGGAAAGCCGATCACCCACCACTCTCCCAGGAAATTTGAGCTCTCGGGATTTAATTTTGTCACAATCGCTGGCGTCACTTCGACAACACTCTCGCTATTCCTGCTGTTGCCTGTATGTCACGCGACAAGTGATTGCTACTTGGATTCAGTTATACGCAGCCTCACAATAATTGTTGCCCAAAACACTTCCATTCAACAACGACGACGCTATCCCACGCCATTCGATAATCCCGTTGAAACAGTAAACATTTTGCTTCATGACAGCTCTCGAAATATAACCTGCCGTCTTCCGTGTCGGTCACGTCGGCATAACCCTTCAAGTACCTATTTGATACAAAACACCACGGTACTCAACGCACAGCCTTTATTGAGCACATTCCGCAAAGTGCGCCCGGGCATTACGACACTCGCTACCACTTACCTCAATTCAGCCTCCTAATTGATACCGTGTGCCGCGCCGATCGCGCCTGCCATATCTTCATGGGACACGCTCACCACCATCTACACCACCAAAGAAGATTCAATTCAGCAAATATGCCTTCCGTCGCTGTGGCGATTTCACTGGACAGGAGAGCAGACAACGATTCCATTATCGCAGATGGCCACACTGGATTCTCCTCACTATTCCCTTTCTCAGCTGGCCTCCATGGCGTCGACCAGGACAGCAACTACTTTTACGCCCAGATCCTCGGTCTCACCTTTGTAGGACTCCTTGTTTTTACCCTGACACTTCGGTGGGCAAAAATGATGATTGCACATTTTCGACATATGGCTGTATTGTCAAACACAGACCGGCAAGCATTTTGGGCAGAGAACAAGACAAACTGGTGGCCGTCGCTGAAAAAACATCTCCTGTACGCACCACTCAAGTCAACTCGGCACAATAGGGAGATCCAACTCACTTCCGCCATTTCCATGGGCACCATCCCTTCGCGCGGCCACTGCCTCATCTTGGCCATGTACTTCATCACGAACGTCGCATACTGCCTCGTCCTGCCATATCAAAATCCGGACAAAAGATACGTGTGGGTACAATTGCGAGGGAGGACTGGCATGCTTGCAGCTCTCAATATCATTCCGACAGTCCTCTTCGCCTTGAGGAACAATCCACTCATCTGGATGCTTCAAACCCCTTACGACACATTTAATCTTCTGCACCGATGGATCGGTCGCATCTTCATCGCGGAGAGCATTGTACATACTGCAGCTTGGATGAGGGTGACCACTTTGCAAAACGGAGACAAATTGGAGACAATCAAGATGGGGTTGACAACTGGTCCACATAGTCCAAGTTTTTCCTGGGGTCTGGTCGCGGTGATTATCCTCCTCATTATTGGAATCCAATCGGTCGGTCCATTGCGACATGCCTTTTACGAGACGTTTTTGAATGCCCACAAAATTCTCGTCGCTGGTGCCCTGGTTGGTGTGTTCATGCACCTCAAGCTGGACAGCTTACCTCAACTTCCCTGGATCAACCTCGTCTTCTCTCTCTGGATAGGAGAGTATATCTGCCGTATCTTCCATATCGTGTACAGGAATTACAGTCGACAAAAAGGCATGACACATGTCAAGGTGGAGGCACTGGAAGCCGATGCCTGCCGTGTGACGTTTGACCTTGCAAGGCCATGGACCCCACGATCAGGATGTCACGTTCACATCTACATTCCAAGCATCTCCATCTTGGCCGGATTCAACTCACATCCTTTTTCCGTTGCTTGGGACACAGTCAGGCCGGTCGCGATCAAGGAAAAGGATGATGATGATGAATTGCCTCAATACGATGAAAAAGAAGTCAATTACGACCGCAAAGAAAAACTCCAAGGGACCATTTCTTTGGTCATCCGTGCGCGGACAGGCTTCACAAAGGCATTGTACGAGAGAGCAAGTTCACAACCCGGCGGCGTATTCCACACCCGAGGAGCAGTGGAAGGCCCTTACGGAGGTCACGAAAAACTCAACTCTTACGGCACCGTCGTTTTGTTTGCAGGAGGTGTCGGAATCACACATCAAGTCACCTACGTACGCGATCTCGTCCGCGGAGCACACGACGGGACCACAGCCTCCAGAAAAGTCATCCTTGTCTGGTCCGTTCCAAACACGGAATCTCTAGAATGGGTACGACCGTGGATGGACGAGATATTGAAAATGCCAGGACGTCGCGATGTGCTCAAAATAATGCTTTTCATCACCAAACCGAGGAATCACATGGAAGTGGTGTCGGGCACCGGAACTGTTCAAATGTTCCCCGGTCGATGTAATCCGCAAACCGTCCTCGACAAGGAAATATCCGAAAGAGTCGGTGCCGTTGCAGTCACCGTGTGCGGTCCTGGTGCCTTCGCAGATGGCGTGCGTAAAGCAGCGAGAGCGAGGGTACACGTGGGCGTTGTCGATTTCGTTGAAGAGGCGTTCACGTATTAGACCTTGTCGTTTTTCCGCATCATGTCTCCTTCAGCGAGCGGCATTTCCTGGCGTTTTGGGGAACGGGCAAAGTTTGAAAAGCTCCTTTTCTCTTCCGTTTCTTTGTCCGTGGATTATCTCACGGTGCGTTTGAGCAGACGGACCCTCTATCTGGGGTCTTGCATCGCGCGGTTTGGAAGTGGCGGAATTCTTTGTATATAATTCATCCCTTTGCCTGGTTGGGTCTCTCCGGTTTTTGTGTGCATAGGGAGCGACTCACCGGGTGTCGATATAATATTACATACAGAATACGCATCCGTTGATGATCGATTTTTGTTGGTTCCGGTTCCTCTGACAACTCTACTGCTATCACATCTTGTCGAGCTAGTACCGTTCATAACACTATTTGTGACTGTTTATTGTGATAACTGGTGCCATGGGTAACTCCAACATGCACGCCCATCATCTTCCACGCTCAGTAGAAGCTGAATAGATTCCGTTAAACGTTTTTTCTCCAATGCCCTCCCCAGGCCTTCCAAAATTATCACAGCTACGACTACGCTTGCACTCTCATTCCCGTGGACAACCTCACTGCGAGGTACACCCTCACGTTACCGTCGCACATTCACAACCCCTTCAATCACAGCAACTGAACTCACTACTGTACATACATACACTCAACACGAAGCGCTACTTCTAGGAGGTATTCTTACTTCTACTCCTACTCCTAATCCCAAATCCCAAATCACCAACGCGACCCCGCAAATCAAAATCACCCACTCCTCAGAAATAAAACTAGACACTGCAACCGGGGACGGGGGACTGTGCGTTTTTTCTGTACTTTATTTGATTGATTGATGGGGAGGGGAGGGCTGAGGATGAGGATAAGGATAAGGATGAGGTTGCGGGTGGTTGGGCTTTCGGGCTGGAAATCGGGGTTTAGCCGTGTTGCCGTGTGTGTGTGATTTGGGGGTATTGGGTTGGAGTCAGTCAGTATACTGTAGGCTAGGCCGGGGATCCGAGAATTGGGGGGTTGAAGAGGGGATATTGTGGCGTGTGGAGGTTGAATTGTGGTAAGGAGAGTTTCTGTTGGATTTTGTATAGATGAGGGGGGGGGGGGGGGGGGTTTTTTATTT